>JALPQI010014596.1:0-38676 GCA_025490895.1 Thaumatotibia leucotreta
ATATCTGTTCACTTCACGTTTCTTTTAACAGGCACCAACATTCTTGCTCCCCCACACCCGAACGTTTTTAAATTTTACAACGGTTAATTCCGACTTTCTCTCGTTATAACATTACAGTCCACATTTTTTCGTCTCTCGTACATTTTGGTGTATTGGAACAATATTTTTGCCGAGACGAAAAAAATGCCGTAGCTCTAACCCGAGTTCATTATTATACTTAGCTACAGCGGTGTTGCGAGAAAATTAGCTATTTTAACCTTCAGGTAGCCAACAGTTTATTGAGATACCCTTCTGACCATTTAAACATATCTGATCATGTGCCAAATATTTGTTCCGTAGTTTCACTTGCACATGCTAGTAGGTACTTACATTATAATATAACGATAGTCGTTGTATGTTCAACAATACGAGAAATTCCTTATTTAGGTATGGAAATCTCCAAACTATTCTCAGCCAAGCATCTGCCAGTCTGGGCGTTCACTAAAGGTGCATTCAAACCAAATGAGCATTCGCTGTTCTATCCCCCGCTTTACGAAATCAACCAATCACGTTTTGTGTAACGATCGAATTTCGTAGAGTGGGAGGTTAGAATAGCGAATGTTCGCTTGGTCTGAATGCAACTTAAGATAGTATTTTTACTCGTGCGATAAGCGATAAATCACGCGACCGTAATAATGTACGGAGATGGTCACGTGACTTTTCGTACGAATTTGTCATTTTCATACATTTATTTCATTACTTATCTATCGCTTATCGTCTACGATTGAAGAATGGCATCGTGGCTAGGCCCGAGCTGTGGCGAATGCCAGGAAAACCCAAGTACAACGATAGTGTTTTGTTTCAGTAAACGGCAAAGTCCGCATCGTCCGTCAATGCGGCTACCTAGAAGACGAGCCAGGCGAGAAGAACTGCCAACGGAAGGCTGGCAACGGGGACCTGTTCGTGACTTACTGCTCCTGCGACACCGATTTGTGCAATCGTGCGCCGGCGCATGGGTTGGGGGCTGCGATTTTGGTGTTGTTGGTGTTGTTTAATATGTGTTAAATGTTTGAAATATAATGTTGCTGTTTGGTTGTTGCCTTTATTTTTGTAGCCATCCGTACCCCAAATCAATCAAAGCGAAGATTCATTCGAAAATAACTACAAATGACACACCAAAAATATTTTTTCTCAGCTGAAACTGAGTCCTACACTTTTGGTCCAAATCAATCGAAGCGAAAAGATTCCGGTACAAATTGGTGTAAATATATCCAGCGATGCAAAATTGCATGTCGAATTAGTCTTTTTTTGTAAGTAACTAAATTAGGTCTGATTTCTCTAGGTTTATTGAGATGAAATTTTACTATTTTAACATGTTTTGGACGACTAAATATTACATCAATAAATGGGCCTAATACTTACACCAAAAATATTTTGTCCAAGCTGAAACAGAGACTAATTGTTTTTGTTCAGTTAAAGACAGTTTGAAGTCTTACTATTTTTGTCATACTTTATTAAAATAGCATGTTGAATTTCTCAAGATTAGTTTTATCCATATCATGTGGCAATTCGGTCCTATCGATGCTTTTGTTCAGTCATTTGCCTCCTAATGATCCTTCTCGATACGCATAGTTAATCAGAGAGACCTGCGTCCAGCAATGAACCAAGAGAGGCTTATAACGACTTAGATTCAACCTAATTAAAGTAATATTTAGCACATTTAACTGCTAAATAAGCACAGTACCTATATGTATATATACGAGTATACCTACGTTGCAGAACATTTTGCCAAATTTTCTGCTTTTAATATATTCTAAGTACCTATTTGATATAAATTTATAGCATTAAATATAAGGTATCCATCTTATAAATATTTAATCGCGTATTAGAAGTATATTATTTACCAAACTTTTTCTCCTAGTAGCCGCAACCTGTCTGTGATGTTGTTGCGCCTGACAAAATGTTGATTGCAATGTTGCCTTTGCGTTAATAATATGTCATTGTAATTTTAAGAAGTAAGGCTTTAGAATCGTGGTTCAAATTATCGGATTTTACCTTGATTTTGCATCTACTTGAAAAAATACATTGGCTGGAACGTGACGGCTGTGACAGCTACGTTAGACACTACGAACAAATAAAATATAGAAGCCGCACGCCATAATAAATTGCCTTTCAAAAACGGTTCTGAATTTTAGTTGACAAGTCTCACCCCCTTTTCAATGCATCACGGTAATGAATTTCAATATCAAAACCTATAAACCTATAAAAACTTAAACCGCCATTTAAAAATAGTTATGATTGGTCCACCAAAGTTTTGATTGGCTATATTCTTCAAACATTTGTCAAAGATGTTGCGCCGAAATATGCGCGGTGTTAAGAAAAGCGTTATGAACACTGTCAGCTAAAAGTTTCCAACATTGGTTCCCCAACCCTAATGAGAAATTTCATCCTTATTTATAATAGAAAAGAAAGACGAATGAGGAAGTACTCAAAATGGTAGGAGAAAAGCGATGCCTTCTGGAAACAGTAAAAAATAGGAGAGGCACGATGATGGGCCACCTGATACGACACGACAGCTTCTTTCTGAATATCTTAGAGGGGAAGATCGAGGGCAAGAGAAGTAGAGGAAGGCCAATAATTACATACCTCAGCCAATTAAAGGAAAAAGTAGCTGTCGAGTCGTACTCAGATGTCAAAAGGCTTGCACAGAATAAAGAGGAATGGCGATTACTCCACCGACAAGAGCGTAGCTCTTAAGTAATGATGATGATGATAATAGAAAATAATGACTCCTAAACTCCATTGGATTCAAATTCCCCTAGTAATTTGCCACTGACCTGGATTGGCTCCATCTCTGAAGACCTTCGGCTGGTTCCTGTACGCGAGGAAGTATTGCACGTGCGCCATCTCGTGGTGGGCTGTGATCAGGTCTTTCATGTCCACGTGCGTGCACATCTTTATACTGGAATAGACAATGTGGTTGATAAATGATAACAGCTTGAATATCTGTTAGGCGTGACAATATAATGGTAGGCCGAATTTTAACATTTTTGGATATCATAAACTTGAAAGGGCTCAAAACTTGCGTAATTTTTTGTAGATTCTGGAAAACATAAAGTTTAAGTCAATTTTATGTCGGTATATATTATACGCTATTAAGGATGGATTCCCACCAAAGCTATGCTATAGATATACATGTGTTTGATATCTGCCAATTACAAGTGTAAGTACAGTATGCGTCAGAGACTTGCTATGCTCGAATAATGTTATTGGTCGATGATATAAAACGAATCCGCATAGCTCTGGTAGAAAGACAACGTAAGTAAGTGTCAATTATTTTTAAAATGTAAATGACACTAAGTAAAACTTTCAATTAACATAAGACTAAAGTATGCTTTATTACTCAAAGTTTATAATGTCATTTCTAAAGGACAAGAACCTAAATACTTTGGTACTAATTAACTATTTTTAGACATACATCTAGGATTAGCCAACTGAAACGGGGTAAAATAGTCAATTTGTACTGTACATTTTTGACACTACTCGTTTATTCTCATGTTAATGTCCTAACCGAAAAATGTGCAAGGACAGAGTTGTAGGTCCATGCAAATTCGTGCCAACTTGTAAAGTCGTACGCTTATTTAAGGCTGGAATTACACCTGTAAGTTTTTACGGCATAGTGGAAACGGAGCTAAACTAAGGAAGGTGAGGTGAATGTCACTATGTCATTCCTTAGATAGCTCCGTCGCACTACTTACGTAAAAACTTGCAGGTGTAACTTCAGTCTAACTCGAGGTAAAACGCTTACCGATAGTCATGCCGGTTGCAGAAATCCCACGCCGAAGGTTGGCAGTGAATATGGCGGTCTGCCGGCTGCTCTATGACGCTAAGAGGCCAGAAGTCCGGAGGCATGGCAGACATGTTCATGGATACGAAGAATTCTTCCGCCAGTTGGAACATTGTCAGTGGGGTGTAACCCTGAAACGAATAGGTGCATTTGAGTTGTGAGAATTTGATAGAGATTTTTCAAATGATGTCGTCAAATAAAACTCTGAAAATGGAAAAACTCGCGTATATTAACTAATTTTAACTTCATTCCGACGTTTCGAACACTTTACAGGGTTCGTGGTCTGCGGAACGTCGGAATGAAGTTAAAATTAGTTAATATACGTGAGTTTATCCGTTTTCATAGTTTTATTTCATGTGTAATCCTCGCGGGTACCGAAGGAAATATGATGTCGTCAAGTAAAATAAATTATTACCGTTGATATTATATGAAATACATATCGTCCATTAAATACAAAAGCGACACAAGTCAAAAATTTACTTTTTACAGGGGAGCTGTTTAAAGATTTTGTATTCGTTTTTTGTTCACAAAATATTTTTACAGCATTAATATTATATGTGTTATATATCGATTTGTAGGCATTTTAACCCTCTTTTGATGTGTTTGATTATTAGAAAGTAATATGTGCTGTGCAAGCTTTTATGAGTGTATACGTCCGTTTTGCATAAAAAAATAACATGAACTCTGATAATTTTTTTTCCATCAAAGGTCACAAATACAAAAAAAATAAGCATTTATTTCATTTAAAGCATACATAAAATTATGTCTTAAACATAGAAATACTGTTTTTAACAAAACTGAACCAGGCAAAACTTTTTCTTACTATTTCTTTACTTACATATTGTCAGAACATGTTTATAAGTACCGTAAACCAAGGTTACTTTGATTAATTTTAACTTTGGTTACATATTTTGATGAATTTAACGGACGTACTAACTTAAAATTCAGATATAATTATCGGTTTACTTCAAGAATCAACCTGCTGTATAAAAAAATGTGGTAACTTTAGTTAATAAATATAAAATAAATACAACGCGATCAAAGCTATATTGTTGAGAATGGAATTACTTTGATACCACTTATTTTTTACTACAAACCGGAAATAGCCCACCTAAAAGCAAGTAAATAATAAAAATCAGTTAAGTACATTTTTAGTTATTTGTTTTTTCTATGTGTATTGTATTTGTGGGGTGGTTACTATGATCCCATACTAAATGATCCGAATTAATATGTTTTGACGGTTTACTAGTTTTTTCATTAGAATTGATGCAAGAACTTAATTTTTGCCGATACAAAAGTATATCTTTCAATATTTAATTGCAGCGATAATAAGTCTTTTCTTTCCTCAAAATCTACTTATGATTAGTAATAATGTAACAATTTTTTTTTTCTAGACGTCATGACAGTTTCTCGCTAGTACTTGGGTACTACCTGTGTAGTGAAGTAATAGACATGATGACTGTCAAGTCAAATCAACACTTTTTTCGATTTACGAAAGATTTACATGAAATACACAAAAGTGACGTCACGTTTGTATATTACACTTATATTAAATTAAAGTTCTGTTCAATAATGACTGCAGTCTATATAATATTAGTAATAGTTTATTCGTGTATGATGCCGTGTATAATGTCTCATAATTTATTATAAATACAGTCATCAACCCTATGTTGGCATTGCCAAAAGTGAAAAAATAAGTTTTTAGATTCGTTAAAACATACAACGGGGTTAGATCTATGTTTGTTTAAGTTGTATTGTATACAAATAATATATAGGAAAGTATGACAAATACTTAATAATCTGAAGTTTATGCCATTATTGTTTCTTCATGATTATAGGTACACAAAATTCACAGTCAATCTTTTCCACACAATATCTAATATACTTTTAAGTAAAACGAACACATTATAAAGTACCACGTTTTACAATTACCTACTGTTTTTATAAGATGTATTGTTTTTTAAGATTTCATGCAAAAGAAACACAATTTTTCAATCTGGGACATTTATGGATTTTAATATTATACTGAATTAAAAACGGTTGTAAATGCAACAATGTTTTTTGAAACGTACTATGAAGTGTACATTTTAGAATCCTAGCTGCCACATTCCGTATTGCGGCTCCTTTGTTTATAAAGAAATCTAAACCATACATATTTATTTAATTCAAAACAGCATCATGTATAAATATGGCTCCTGTGATTGATGCATTTGAATATATTTTTAATTCATTAAGGTTGCAAATCCTAATACGGCAGTTTTGATTAATGAAAAATCAAATGTAAGAGGATATTTTAAAATTAAAAGTGCCACATTCCGTTTTGCGACTCCTTTTTATATAAAGAAACATAATATTTACGTATTTATTTTATTCAAAACGGCCACATCTAGAAATATGGCACTTTTGCTTACATATTTCTTAACGTAATCACTTATTTTTTCGTTTTATGGCAATTTTGCACAAAAATGTCGTGCGTTTTGGTCAACGGTCGAGTCGCAACTGATAAAATGGCAGTTTAGCTCTGAAGTTAGTCTCGAAAGAGGGATAGTGCAAAAAGGGCGCCTGCATAATTTTGACACTTTCTAACGTCAAATCGACAGGTGTCTTAGTGCCACGTAAAATATCAGTGCTTATAATGTCGTTTTTGCAATAAAATCATTTTTCACGGTTTTTGAGTTGTGTCGCTTTTGTATTTAATGGACGATATATGTAGATCGTATCATTCATGAAGATGCTTAGCTTGGTTTAAACTCATAAATCTGGGTTTCATCGTGAAGCAAACCATCAACATAAATTTTACGGCTTTAAATACATTATATTATATTAGAAGCATTGTGAAAGTCTAGTAACAAGCAAATAGTATATTATATGTCACTTCATATGCCGAAGTATCAACAACACTTAGAACTAGTAAGTCTAATCAGTAAATTGTTACCGAGAAAATTCTGACAATTGTCCTAGCTCATAAAATGTGCCCCTGGGGCCCGTTTCTTAAAAGCTTGTGACTTGTAATACAAATAGACGCGTCTCTGTGACACCATTACTCCTCATAAGAACTCCCGCTTTCATTACAAGCTACAAGCTTTTAAGAAAGAGATCACAGGATATAGGCACGTGTCTCTCAAGTTATGCGCGGACATCTGTCAGGCAATTCATCAAGGTCTACAAGCGTTTGAAGACAATTACCTGTTGGTTCATCTCAGCTGTAACATCCAGAAGATTCTTGCCAGGGTACGGCAGAGTGACCGGAACTATGCCAGCCCAGCTCTGACCCCACATGTCGCCTAAGATGTGGGCTGGGATGGGGGCCGAGCGGGAGATGCGTTCGGGGCCGTAGGCCTCCCGGAGGCGGCGACGGACGTAGGCGTGGAGGACTTCGTAGAGGGGCTTAATCTGGAAATTAGCAATTTACTCAAATTAATATAGGTACATCAAAATTATAAAAATAATGGGACATAAAGTGCTTATGATTAAACCATATGCATCGTGGGCGTGTGTGCATTCTGTAATTAAGTATTGTAATGGTTTAACCACATGGAATTATAAAGAATAATCGCCGTTTATGATAATTGTAAGATAAATAAACACTCTCAACCTTTGCATTATCCACAATAAAGACGTGAACTAATTTCTATGGATGACAAATCATAACCAGAGATCGAAAAAATGTGCGTCATTGTTCGCAATAGTTACCGGTATCCAATAGGTAATTTTTTGAGAATGATTAAATGATTAATTATTCAATCAACTTTAGAGTCTTTCTCTGATCATAACTGAATGAAAATCAAACCTTGAAGTTCGTTGAAAATTTGCTAAATAAATAGCATTATTATATTTATAGTAAGGAAATATACAGTATTTTTATGCTTAATGGTTAAAATAAAATCAGAATATTGTACACTAATTTAATACGCCTTTTTCACAATTATTTTGCTGTAAAAATCTAAGTTGTAAGTGACTTTTTTTAGATGATAACTCCGAACTATGGTGATGACCGAGTTGAGTTTATACACTAATTTTTATCAGTCTTTAACTATTTACAACAGAGTTGGTATATTTGCTTATGAATGCATAATCGGCTATCTAGTAAGTTAATTGGATACTTACCCTTTTAAAAATATAAATTAGGTTAAGCTTTTCAAACACATTTTATATTGTTACTGAAATAAATGAAATGAGTTCATTGTACACTAGATTCAATAGCATATTAGCTCTTGTATACATTGTTGCTTATCATGAACAACGCTGCATCTCAGGACAATACTTTGTCGTAATTTGAATTCTAACAACGAAGCACTAGAATTCATGATAAGCGTCGACATGTATTTTTTTTGAGCGGTCATGTCGACAAGATCATGGTGCTTAGACAAGTGGCCAATCGCTAGCGCTTAATCGTCAATCGTAAACGCAAGGCAGCTAACTGTCTTTGTCGCACTAATACGATAGTGACAGAGAGGGAAAACTACGATACGCTACTAAGCGCTAGCGATCGGCAACTTGGCTAAGCACCCTGAACAGCCACTTTAGTCTTAGGTAGCTGGTAGGTTTAAAGATGGAGTTTACTGTTCTGACGGATTTTAGTTCAGTAACAAGCATTTCTTACCTGTTCCCAAACTTCATCAACCTCCTGTCTCATATTCGGGGACTCGTACGGGAACATCCAATAAGCGGAGGCGTCGGTGAAATCTGGAAACGAATGAAAAGTATGAAGTAATGATTGTAATCATGCGCCTGCAAAAAATGTTAAAGCCATACTTGACATGAACGTACAACTATAAATATTAAAGGCTCTTGATTGGAATGTTTCTGTATCAAGTAGGTACCAAATCAGGAGTAGGTATATAATCGTAAATTGGGTATAAACGGTGGTAAATAATAAATTGTGAACAATTGTCAAAGTAAAGCCCAATCCGAAGGTGTATACGACAAAGAGTGACAAAAAACCAGAAGAGTTATGCTGCCCCGGTACTTCAATTATATCGTTTTTATTGCAATAATTGCTACTGTGATGCAATGTTGTACGAAAATCCATTACTGCCCATGGTTTGGTATTGTTATACCCTTGAAATTTATTGTTGTAAATTTTTTGAGTAGTACCAACTACTTTGGTGAATGGGTTGCTACTTTAAACAGAAGGGCAAACATGTGAGTCACTGATATTCAGCCAAGGCTCAGATGGCATCGTACCTACCTTTGACTCCGTCTTAAAGCCTTTTGGCGGCAGACCGTGGGGTTTAAGTGGTTAGACTAGGTCTTCATTAGCCCTGGTCACATAACCACTCGGGTCGGTAGTCCATCGTAACCACCCGGATCCATTCTTGCGCTATGGTATGCCAAACGCATTTCCCCACGTAAAAAAGGCTTAGATAACACGATCATAATATATGATATGTAATATATAAGTATAAGACTTACTGTTAAGCCTAGCAGCATGATTCGTAAGCTCCACCAGCTGTTCATACAGATCCCTGATCCTTCTTCCAGTGTTCCTCCTCCACTCTGTCCAGACGTGTTGTAGCTCGTCCCAATCTCTGGAGTGGGACATGATGTGCTGCAGCTCTGGCTGAAGGTGCAGGCCGCATTTGAAAGGCTCGTTGTAGGCGCAGATTTCGGCGTTGTTGTAGACTGCCAGCATATCGTTGATGAGGCGGTTGTACTAGAATTTAGATATGGATAATTAGAATGGAATATGAATATGGAAGTGAATAGTGAAGATGTTTTAGAGACTGGAGATAAACATTGGGAAGTCCCTGATAGCGCCTCGAGGAATTTGCTGGAAGAAATGTGAGGAAAATGGGTAAGAAGTACTTAATATTGTACATTTTAAAGCCACGGCAATTAAATATCGTAGGAAGAGCTACTTTCAATCTTCCGGCTCAAAGGGAATGCGCTAACTTTGACTGATTAGGTGAGAGTTGAAAATGTTGTCTTACCATTCTTACTCAACCGTGCATCGACAGAATGAAAATGTAATTTTTCTTTCATTTACTAGTAGGGGTACTAAGTGTCTTGGACTTACCCTATCCAATTGGTCCGGGGGCAACGCCGCAGGTCCTATGATGGACAGCAGGCGTAACTGTCTGAATGTGGGGAAGTCCCTGATAGCTCCTCGAGGAATCTGCTGGGCAGTCTCCCAGAGACCTCGCTGGAATAGCGTGTAGCGTTGTTGAGCGTCCAGCTGAAAATTACAGGGAAGGTTTTGAAATCTTTGTTTTTGGAAAATAACGAATTGAACACATTTGCTGCTATCCCCACCATTTTTTATGAAGATTGACGCACATGTTTATTGGTGGCAGTGACTGCCTTAATAGTAATGTAAAAACAAAAACTACTTAAGAATAAAACCGACTTTGAACTAAATCTTAAAAATAAATTAGTAAAAGTAATTACCTATCAACTTAAATCAAATTAAACCTAAAAAAAGCCCTTAAAAGAAGCTACCGATCTTAACCGTCCCGATTGGTTCCCGACGCAAAGGTACCCATCACGCTCGTAACGTTTCCGAGCTGAATCGCGATGAACAGTCTCTGCTCCAGGAACGAACTGGAGCGGGGATCAAGGCTCCTGTCATGTAAAAATGTATAGGTACGTTTTATTAAATGCAAATAGGCTATTTTCAATCCCTACAACGCAGCAAGGTGGTAGATCATACATCAACATCATCATTTGATGTTGACGTATACATATATAGATGTGGTGCAAAATCTTTTCCCTAATGTTTTCACTGAAATCTAATTCATATTACTATTGCAAATATGTAACTTGAATATGTTAAACTGGATATTAGACTAATCCTAATATTCCTAATTCAAAATAGTGTATGGGAAGGAAGTAGCGTTGCAACCGCCATGACTTCGGTGGCAGCCTTATTACCCGATTTCTGTAGGTAACCAATACATTTTTTGGATATCTTAGTAGTTGTCAACTACGTTTATCAAGAAGTCCAAAAGTTCTTGCATCTCTCACGGGATTCATTGCGTTCTAGGTACAGTCTCTATCAGGATGCTCATAATTAACCGATGAGACCTCTATTTTCATCATGTTAGAGTGCATGTTCTGATATTTTTGAGCCCCTAGCAGTTCCGATACATCTGATTGCGAATATACATGACGAATTCAGGCCTATCTCATTTGCTTGCCCTTAACGTCCATAACATTAAACGAAGGTTTTTTGCATCAGTTACAATTTACAATAAAAACGTAATATCTACTATGTCACGGCCATCGGAACAATGTCTGGCCGTGACGAATGACAGTTGACAGTACGTGTCAGGAGCGACGACAGAAATGGTGACCATTGACGACACCTCAATAAGGTGTGAGGAAAATTTGTATGGCATTGTGAAGCGTTAAGTAGCGTGGGTAGATTTAGAAATTGAACCTGTCGAAAACTTCAAGGTTTTTATAGTAGGTATGGAAATTTCCTGGCCCTATACTAATTTTGAGCCATTGAATTTTAAACCAAATTATTCAAAAAACTATGTTGATTGTCGTTTGTTTAAAGGTGGATTTACACCAAATGAGCGAATTCTCATTCTATCCCCCACTCTACGAAATCAACGAATTTAGACGAATAACGTTTTGTGTAACGAACGAATTTCGTAGAGTGGGGATAGAATGAGCATTCGGTCGTTTGGTGTAAATCCACCTTAATGCAACTGTCCACGTTTTTTTGCTCATTACTTGCTAAAATAATAAATGGTACTTTAGGAATCACGATAGGATAAGGTCATACGAAGCAAGTAAGCAAACATGACCCTGATTCAAAATGTAATCTTTGAAAAGGTGTCACATGCGCTTTGCTGACCCTTTGAAAATAAAGACTTTGACGAAGGCAGAAAGGATGAGATGGTTTGACGGCTGACACCGTGCTGTCCCAAAATAACAAGGTATTATTATTTAATGCACTTTTTTGGCACACATGGTGCGTTTTTACGCGCTAATGCGAGAAGCGGCTCATTTTACGTCAGGTCCAAAACTTCGGAGAGCCATCTGTACTAAAAAACGTCGTACGAGATACGTGCAAAAAGGAAATTCGTACCTCGTGTCGATTTAAAACACTCCCTTCGGTCGTGTTTTAAAACATGGCGACTCGTTTAGAATTTCATGTTTTTCGCACTTGTGTCGTAATGTACTATTATCAACTTAAAATTTCAACATTGTCACTTTGACACTTAGTCCAAATTAAATTACTTCGAAAATGTAACATGGAACATATTGATGTTGCAACGGGTTGACCAAAAGTATCAAACCATTGTTCAATACCATTTCTTCGGTACAATGCCACAAGGGCCAATCTTAGATATAGTTTAGGATAAGTAAATTAGTTAGATTTAATCTATGTATGTACATAAGGGCATTTTCACTTCCAGGGACACCCAATTAGGTAGCTTAACTCTCACAAAAAAGCTAACTTCGATGTCAGTTTTGTAACGACAAATAAGCATTAAATATTTACGTAAATTCACATTATTCATGTTTTTATATTGCATATACGCGTATTCTTTCTGGATTAAATGATGAAAAAATATTTTGGTTCATATTTAATGCTTAATTGTCGTTACAAAACTGACATCGAAGTTAACTTTTTTGTGAGAGTTAAACTAATTGGGTGTCCCTAGAAGTGAAAATGCCCATAAATTGTAGTTTTGTAAATAAATATATATAAAACAAAACATTGTTTTATTTTTAGTGGTATGGAAAACAACCAAAATGATTGATAGTGGTCTCAAGAAAATTTCAAGGTAGATACACAAAAAAAGAAAAATGAATCACGTCAAGTTGGATGCCACTTGCATGCAATGTAATTAAGTTTTTTTCAATGATTAAGTTGTTTTGATTGCCGGTGAGTCAAGATAGCAATCTGAGTGACACAGTGTGACTCACGGATAGATGACTATCATTACAATACTGACGTTGTGGTCATTGGTAATCATCATCGTCCACCATCATCATCACCGCTATTATAAATATAATTAAACAGTTAAACTCACGTGTATTTAGTCACTACCCGTGACATGTTTCGGAAAGCCTAGGACAGAGGCCCGTTTCTCAAAAGCTTGTAACTAGTATTGTAATACAAGTGGAAGTCTCTTTTCCCCTCGCTAGCTCGTAAAGCGCTCGTTTATCCTTTAATACGAATGTGTAAAAACACATATTATTCACTTGTGTGGCAAAGTAATGACCTTGGAGCGTAGCGCGAAGTAGCTTTCGTTTAACAGATAACAAAACGTAAATTGCTCATGGAAATCGTTCCATATTAATGATAATTAAATATTTTTTTTGAGAATTTAGTGTAAAATACAAACCTTTATATAATACGATGATTTTAATACATAAATCCTAAAATTCCATAAGTACCAATTGTGTTAGTGAATGATGATAAGATGACTAGTTGCAATCACAAAACGCAGAAAATGTCAACATTGTCAATTAATATTATAGGTTAGGTATATTCTTTATTCACCGACTCGAACTCGCATAAAAATAGTAAACTAAACAACTTTCAGAGTGTTCTGTTATAATTTTGTAAAAATAATGCATGAGAATGATTTAATAATGCATTGGCGTTGGTGTGCAACTATAGGAATGTGTTAACATAGTGCTGCGTTTACTTTTTCGTGCTAAGTTTACTGCGACAAAATCTTGCATTATATACATGAAGCTTTTCGAAAATTATCATTAACCTGATGATGATTGTAATGTGAACAAATAATTACCTTTTTTGAGTTTCCTCGCTATAGTGAGGGGAAAAGTTTTGTGTTACACACGGGTGCAAATGTATTTTACTTCTCGTATGTTAAAACACTCGCTGCGCTCAGGATTTTATTTTAGAACCACTCGCTTCGCTCGTGGTTCAACTATAGAATCCTTTCGCTTGCTCGTGTTTCAATTCCATACTCGCGGGTAAAATACAACTTTGCACCCTTGTATAACAAATAACTATTTTAACATCTTTAATAAGATAAAGACTTTTGCTTGTATTACAAATTACATGCTTTCGAGAAATAGGCCCCAGGACTCTATAATCAATTAATCAAGCACTGAGCACGCATATACACCTCGCGACTCGCCAGCGCGGCGCGTTCTGATGCGCGTAGTACCTAACTAAATGACTGAGTTTAACATTAATCGTTTAATTATATTTATTTCTAGGTATTAGGTCTCACGAAAGTTGAAATACGTCCAAAACTGGAAAAAACCCAAGATAACGCCACGCTTGGAAGGCGGATTGGCGATTGCAGTTTACTGCTCGTACTGCACCGCTATTAAAAGGGTGCTGCTGAGCATCCATTGGTGTGCGTTTGGCCGCAGTTTCGGGACATACCCGATTGAAAATATTTGGCAAGAAAATAGCTTTCAGTAAGACTAGAGCAATCATGGGTTAGTTCGCTACGCTACACGGGGTTAACTAGGTAAGTCAATTCTTGAAAATTCTGTCAGTTTGGCCTCGTATCGGCAGCTTAAGGTGAGATTGTGTAAGTGTGGCTTAGCGGCGAAGAAGGTTAGTTTTTCCATGGCTTTTCCGCAAATCGACATCCATTGTGCCTGTTTGGCGCAACCGGGGATAGCGCCATAGCATTCCTAGCTTCCACGAAACCAAGCAGCGGCCCTACCGCAAACTCCAAATCCGCAAATTTTCCGGTTTTCGTGGTAGTAGATCAGAGACTTGTGGTCGCTTGTCGCTTCATACATGGATAATTAAACACTTTATACCGTCCGCCAGTAGAAACCGAAAAAAAAAGAAATGGCTGTCGCAGATTTATTTTTACGTTAATACTAATAAAATCTGCTAGTATTTTGAACATTTCGAAGCAAGCAAGGGATTTAAACGTGAAAAATATACAAAAAATATAGGAACATAAGTAAATTAAAGCAATATAGCCAATCATCTCGATGGGTTGATGGTTCCAAATTGATTTAGGTCTTGTAAAGTGCCTTTTATAAATTTCATGTCTGTCTACAACATTTATCCATCCGCGTAAGTAATTAAAGGTTCTGTCAAGTCATTCTCTCAACTCAAATCTCATCAAACATAAGTAATTACAAATTACAGGTTAGTAGGTAGAAGTACGATATCTACCAGATAACGCTTGTTTGTTTTATATTCCCACAGCTTGAGATAAAAACAAGATTTAAAGTCATTTAAAGATATTTAAAGTTACCAGTGCTGACATCATGGTCTCATGGTTTAACGATTGTCTCATAAATGATGGATTATGCATACAAATAGCATCTTAAAGCATTAAATTATCAATTAAAACTTAATCTTTTGTTTAATAACCGTGACGCTTGGCTTAAAAAATTAATTAACTAAGATTTATAGGATGTTTTCAAAGATACAAGAGGAACATGGACTAAAACGTGTGAAACTGAAATAAAAACATATATTATTACAACTGTTCGATCTCCAGTACATAAACAAAAAGTTGAATTCAAATTCAAATGATTTCTTTGTACCGTGAAACGCATTCAATGTTGTAAGCAAATAAACTGGTGACCATTTTAAAACGTTCACTTATATCTTTTATATTCCATAGATTAACTGAATAATATTTAAAGAAAATAGCATCAACTCTTAGCACATGGTTAGTGAGACAGTATTTCGCTGCGAGATTCTCCGTCTTTTACTATGTTAATAATCGCCATTCATTAATTTATCGTTTATCGTTATTTCGCAATTTAACATAATTATGTACGCAAATTGTTTGCTGAGATCGCGAAACGTCTGGTTGACGTCACTAATGAACGAAGAGCTGGCGACTTCCTCGCACAACGCATCAGTATTGCGATACAGCGAGGAAATGCCGCCAGCATCCTCGGTACAATGCCACAAGAGCCAATCTATCCGTTAGGTTAAGTAGATTAGTTAGATTTAATCTATACATTGTAGTTTTGAATATAAAGTTGGGAATTATGTATTGGTAACAGGGACAATACATAAATCAAATAATTTAGGAACCTATTGAAAAGTTTTATGTAAAAAGGGGTAAGTACAGATGTAGTGTAAAATCATTTTCTTTCGGTTTTTCACGGACACGTCCAATCTTTCGGAAACAATTGGCTTCAGTGCCATGGATACTAAAGTTTATTGTGACAGCAATATGAATTCGGAAAGCCAAAGGAAATATTTAGTTATTTATTATATGTACAAGGGGGCAAAGTTGTTGTTTAACTGTCGTGCCATTATTGAGACCTGAGCTAGGGAAAGATTCCAAAATTAGGCCACGAGCGTAGCGAGTGGTTCACAAACTGGAATCTTGAGTATTACGAAGGTCTCAAGGCACGAGAGTTGAACAAACTTTGCCGCCAAGAGTAATACAACTTTTTCCCCTCACTATGATTACAAATCTCATCCAAATGTAAATTAACTTAAAAAACTATTTAAAACTTAATGTCAAAACGTATCGTAGAGTAGAGTTACTCCTGGTACTTAAATGTAGCCAATGGCTTACAAAGTCACCAATGAGAATTGACCAATTCAACATTTGAGTTCCGATTGCGCATGTTTACTACGGTCATACAGATCCACTTATAACTAGGCCATAGTGGGCCATAGGAATTAGAGCAAGGTCAAATTAGTTTGCCACACATGTGAATAAGATGCGTTTTTACCCGCTCGTATCCAAGGATAAAAGGTAAGGGGAAAAATATTTTTCAGAATAGATGGTGCTTATTTTAAGCACTAGTGAGAGAAGTGATTAATTTATTGTCAGGTCGAAACTTTGGAGGGCACACTTGTATCGTAATGTACTATTGCGATGTAGTGTATCTGTAATTTGATAAGGCTTTACAATAGCGCAATAGTTTGGATCGCTGTTCTTCGAAATTCAAAGTTTTTCCACGAGGTCAATGTTTGAGCATGCAATTTAGGCTTTTTCGTCAAAGGGTTACAAATACCTAAACAGTTTGACAACTGTCAAAGCCGAACACATTCACACATTTCGTCTTCATTGCGCAGGCGCGTGGGAACGTCCTTAGCACAACGTATGAGAATTAATGGCTGCTTCATTATGCGGCATTCAGTTTCCTTCGAGGTAAAGACAGTTTATAAGCCCTTAGCGAAATGGACTGAAATCTTACCTTAAGTAGATGATGTCCCTTTCGGTCTCATCAATATGTCTATACGACCGAAAGGGACAAACAATACTTATCGGCTTACTAATTAAATGAATGAGTCGAAGTGTATCTACAAGGGACCCACCAATAAATAAGATAAGATATCGTCTTACAGTCAAGTGCAAAAATAAGTACCGAAAGAATCCGCTCATAAATATGTTACGACGTTCTTATTACACAGAATTAGAGTGCACTGGGACATATTTTTGAACATTTTTGTGTACACCTTATTTTGTCTTTGACTGTACTAAGTTATGAGACGTTCAGTCAAAGGTAAAAAAAAATAAGATAAATAGGCTCAAAAATAAGTCCTATTGCGCTTCTGTGTAAAGGTGCATTCAGACCACAAGTGCATTCGCTGTTCTATCCTCCGCTCTACGAAATCAACCAATCACGTTTTGTGTAACGATCGAATTTCGTAGATTGGGGGGTAAGAATAGCGAATGTTCGTTTGGTCTGAATGCACCTTAATAAGAACATCCGGCGTTCAAATATATTTATAAGGGGATTCTTTCGATGAAATATATATTTTTGCACTTGACTATTCATAAATAATGGGGAAGTCTGTGGAGTTTATTCATAAAAATGTTCGTGTGCTTTGTAAAAGACTACTATTTTCCAAGACTTCTAGATTGGCAGGTTTTCCCGAATATTTCTAAAGTAATTTGATTTACGACTATGCTCGTAAGTAAAACGAAATATCCATTTCAGAAGTGTACTTACATACTACACTCAACCAATTGGAAACCTAGAATACTCTAGAACTATCTCAAAATGACAATGGTATGAGACGTCTTACAATCTGATTGAGAAAGTTACTTTGACATGGTTCCTGTGTGGTTTCAATTGATTGAGTGTCATGAAAATCTGACCCGTCACACAATAGAAATGATCGGTAATACGAGTATTTTAATTGAAACTTGTCATACTTATATAGATTTAAACTTTCACGATTATCACTCATATTTTAACGACAAACGGGTCTTAATCGCGTAATTTGTCATACTACGTCATACTTACACAAAACATTACTCACAAAAAAACCTAGAGTCCAGTCACCAGAGGTCTATTCAACCTCAACATCACGGAAGAAATCCAAATCACACTACACAAATTACCCCATTAACGCAAAAAGTGTTACCATTGTGACACGAACGCTTTACCTACAAATACTTTAATAATATTATACTTAATATAAACAGCCTTAAGCCGTGAGAATGTTACGTGATTTAAGTGAATGACGCTAAGGTTAGGCTTAACTGGATAAGTGGCGATTCAGCGCAGTTAATGTATTGTATAACAAAATGCGATGGTAAATTGTTGTGATTTTGCTATGTTACTATGTATACATATAAGGCTTGCTTAAAAATTAATAAATACTCCTGGGTAATCTTATGGTGCATTCAGACCAAACGGGCATTCGCTATTCTAACCTCCTACTCTACGAAATTCGATCGATACACAAAACGTGATTCTTTGATTTCGTAGAGTGGGGGATAGAATAGCGAATGCTCGTTTGGTCTGAATACACAAATCAACTAGTCCTGTGGTAAGCTCAATAAAAGGCTTACCGCAAATGACTATCCGAGAGTAAATATACACGCATAATACTGCCATGCTAACTAAAAAGGACGCAACTCCGATAGAATTACTACGAGAGATGCGTCTTTTTGACTTAGCACAGCAGAATATACAGGGTGTTTTTTATATCGTTAGCCATATTACAATATGTGTTGGGTAAAGGCGTAAAAAAATATTTGGTAAAACAAAAATAATCCATTTTTCATTATCCTTTTTGTTATAGATTTTTTTCAAAATCCCATTATCTAACGAATGTTTGGTCACTATGATCACTTGCTTACTTTGCGTACTGCCCCACCGTCTCATAACTGCCAAATCGGATTGGAAAGGGTGTTTGAGTTTGCAACTTTAATTAACCCGCATAAGGTAACTAATTCAATGCGTTATAACGTACGTAACAAGTTTCCTACGCGTGGTGGGGAATGGAGGTGGAGCTTAACTTGCAGGTAAAACCCACGAGACAGCATTATCAGTCTATCGCATACAGTACTAATAATGACGGTATTTTGAGTTGCGCGCCGATCTGAGGGTAGTTTGACTCGAGCGTGTTCACGCAAGCGCACTCCTTCTTTGTTTACAGAGTGCTGTACAAATGGTACATGGCATCTTGCGATCAGCCGAGCCAGCATAATTTGACCTCAAGAACGGAGTAACTTAAATGTTCCGTCATACAAACGCGTACTGGTTTACCTCAGATATCGATTCTAATGCACTCTCTAAGCAAATTGAATTGTTGATGACAACGAGCAGGTACAGGTAGGTATGCGCTTGGGCAGTTTTAATCAAATGACAATCGTGTGTGCATGTAGTTAGGACATTTTATTCATTGTTTAGTGCCGATGGTGGGGTGAGTGACGTCGGCTGATCGGTGCTTGTGATGAACTCCTGATTGGCTAAGACTTGACTACTCAAACCTGCTACCCTTTTGTCTGCCATCGAATCGCACGGATTGAAACAAACTTGCCTAGTGACCACAAACAAATTATGTTTTTGCCGGATAAAAAACGGGAAAAAAAAACTAAAAAAAAGTGTCACTTTTTTTTCAAAAATGTTGTGTACTGGTGATCGCGAATGACATATCCAAATTTGGCTAACGACATAACAAACACCCTGTATATGTTCCTCACATCCATTTTCATTGACCTATCGTACATTTATTTGCTGCATTTTTTGTTGCGATGTAGTTGCCTTTAATTCAACAACGTCCATAATACTGGACATGGTTTTTGACCCACTCTTTGTATTTTTTCTGAACCAACATTTTTAAGACTTGAGTGCCAAGGAGACTTGGACTCACTGCTATCTCTTGTTTTCGACGATTTAAAGGTTATCAACTTATCAGGCATTTATTCCCAATTCCTAAATTATTCCCAATAACTTGATTACTAGTTCGTTAAATTAGGGTTCAAAACAGTAACATGAAACTTATTTTTCACCTTCCTTGCTCGGAAAGGGCTTTTTTATTCTTTAAAAACAGATAGCAAAGTTGCGTTTTATCTAAAAGAGTGCAAAGTTTGAACTTCCCTTGATTTTTTTTAAATAAAAGTGTATTTTACATAGATCAGTTGTTTTTATTATGTTGTGTTTCCTCACTTAAGGAAGGTGAAAAGTTTAGTGTTACACACGACTGCAAAGTTATTTTAGCTCGTGTGTATTGTAACACTCTATATGCTCAGGATTCTATTCTTGAACCACTCGCTTCGCTCAGGATTCTATTTTCGAACCACTCGCTTCGCTCGTGGTTCAACCATAGAATCCATTCGCTACCTCATGGTTCAACCCTAGAATCCGTTCGCTATATCGTGTTACAATTCCACACTCGGTTAAAATACAACTTTGCACCCTTGTATAACAAATAACTATAGTTCTTCTTTCTAGAGAAATATTGACAAAGATCTCATGATTTCAATGCTGCACCGAAATTGCTGTAAAAGTTCCGATTTCTGCTAGTGACTTACTACATAAACATAACATACTCCTCTTATAAATATGTTACGTAGGACGTTCTTATTACACAGAACTAAAGTGTACCGGGACATATTTATGTAAATTTTTATGTACATCGTATTTTGGCTTTGACTGTACCACAGTTTTTTGTACGGTAATCGCGCCACCAAAACCATAAACTTTACAAAAAGGTATTCAAAGAACAAATAGCAACAAAAGTGCTAACCTACTAAACACGTAACGAGTTCAAGTTTACGAACTAAAAGACTGTATCCAGAAAGACGTAAGTAACACTAGTTTCTTTGTAACTTAAGACTTTTTCAAGTAAAGTATAATCGCATACAACCATTCATTGAGCTTCAATGAATGGCACAGATTTGTATTTAAACAACTCATTGGCGAGTAAATACAAACAGCTTCTACAACTTTAGGAAACTCAAATATTAAACCAATATAAACCTTATTCTTCTAAAATTACCATCGGTTTCGTACGCAATACAGAATGGTAACTAATTCGTAAATGAGTTCCTAAAGATCTTGTGTCAATTGACAATTAGTCCCGAAGACAACCTTGTGTTACTAAGAATAAAGTTGAAAATCAACTCAAAAGCTCATCAGGTGCAGTATTGAAGACAAAATTGAGACTTCACAAACTTAAATCCGTAGTCAATTGCATCGACTGTGAACCTTATGACGTTGCGTTAGCGATGAGTACAGGAGTATCATATTAGTTGTGCTGGATAGACGGGTTAAGGTCAGAGTGGGTTTTCTAAATGGTGATCAATTAGCAAAAATATTCGTAACATCTGTATAGTACGACAAGAATGCTGTCGATTCTTTATTTTTAGTGTTGTATTTTGATCAAGAACAAGTAGATGAAATAAAATTATGAAAGTTACTTTTTTATCAAAAGTTGAATATTTAAACGCCAATGCTCCAAAGAAAGAAGATATTCTAATTTTAATAGGTTTACTAAAAAGTGTCAAAGAACATCCATTTACACGTAGGTATACAAGATGCCCACGCTAAAAGAGATTTTTTTTTAAAAGAATCAAGAAATATTATACAAGTTTTCGTCAAAACTGCAAAACAAATCGAGCAAAAAAACTATCGAATAAAATGCACTTATAAGTTTTTTTTTTACATGAAAGTGCTAGGTAATGAAAGTTTTTTTCTCCATTTTCTATTATAATACTCGTAGATGGAATCCGGCAAACTTCGTACGACATTTTTAACTTCAAATTTGGGAAGAAATTCGGTGTTACATTTTTTCCTCATGGGCACATTGTATTTTATTATTATGGTCACAGGAACATGCTCTTAAACGGTTCATCTGTATTTTTGTTTCACCCTTTATAGTAGTAGTATGTCCTACAAACGTGTTTTTTCGACATACTATTACAAAAAAAAAATAGAAGTCAATTCGTTATGGATACCTTTAAATAACTCCTGTATGAAACACTACGTATGATATTTATTTATTTTATTTTATTTTATTTGAGAGGAAAACTTACAGCTAAAATGACAAGATATGTTGTAGCATACAAACAATAAGCCAATTACAAGTTTCCACAGATAGAAAAATTGGTAGCTGATTAACTGTCAAAAACTATAGAACTATGACAAAATTATAATAAAATACAGTATATAGTTATTGCCTTAATGCAGTTCGTAATAAAACATACCTCATAATAAAACATAAATACACAGTTTTACCTTTATAATAACTTTACGACTCACGTATAGGTATGTAGTTACATAGGCATCATTTTTTTCTTTTGGTTTACTGTACAAGATACACCTACCACATTATGTTTTCAAAGTTATGTCGATATAGGGTGTCATACAGTTCAAAGGCAAAAGTTTACCTATATAAAAATGGTCAAAAACATGTCCCAGTCCACTTTAGTTCTGTGTAATAAGAACATCGTAACATATTAGAAGAACATTATTTCGATACATGTGTTTGAAAGTTTGCACTTGACTGTACCCTTTATTTCTTTGGGTGACGTCAAAGCACCTAATGGTAATCACTAATATATACTAAGTACTATAAAAACGATACCGTGTCAAATCGCAGTAGTACTGCAGGTATGAATCACGTAATAGAGCGTTATGTCATAGACAATAGATCTATTATTATTGCAGTCATAAACACGAGTGAACCTTTATGACATCTGACATATCGGTACACTGTGTAATTAAAATTATAATAACAATTAAAAGGACTATTGGTAGGTACCTAAACGGGTGCCTGTCGTGTCGCATAACGTCGATTGTCCTAAAATTTTTTGGCCGAGAATGTATGGCATAATGTTACATGGCATACTACTTGTTTAGCCTACTTAATTTTGCGCATACACGTTTAAAATACCTACACCATATTTATTCTAATATTGATTACTCGAATGTCGAATGACCTAAAGCATAATAATCCTAATGTTCATTGTAATAAATATTGTTTTCCCTACTACTCGAACTGTCAATTTTCACTGCGCCTACTTTTATCATTTCCGAAATTTCATTCAAAAAGGCATTTTAATAACAACATGCAAAACATTTGAACAACAAGGTGAATGGTTAAAAAAAATGTTCAAGTAATAAACCAGGGTAAAACCGACGTGGATTGGTTAGGTTTCGAAACTAGGGCGGAGTGAATGGCGTAGTCTTTAAATACTTAAGTATTTTAATCAATTGTTTACACATCCTCATACTTACAAAGCCAAAAAAAGGGGGGACGGGGGGGCGAAGCCCTCCACCAGGGGGGCTCGGGGGGCGAAGCCCCCCGCATTAAAAAAGAAATAATCTGAACATCCCCTACCTTAACCTGGATAGGTTCGTTAGGTACCTTTTATCCCTTAGAGCGGAAATAGAAGCCCCGCGCAGCGGGGCTTCGTCGACCGGTTCCCAGGTCAAAATTGCTCACTTAAATTCTTTGGACAACAGTGCGAATTATTTAGTAATAGTTAAGTATAAGGAATAAAAAAATATTTTTAAAGCTAGTTTCACTATTAGTACATTAAATAGTAGGAACATCACCATTATGCACAATAATTTTTCGATACATATACATTAGACACGTAAATCATTAGGACAAACAATATTTAGGAACAACCAAGTTAGGATTAACAATTTCGGCATAGCAAAAATATGCGCAACAATGTTTATGCCATTCATTTTTCGGCGTAAAGTTGTTATGCGACAAATTTTTCGAAATAAAAACATTATGCCACCCGATATAGACCCTACCTAAACACATGACATTGTATACTCAACATGTGGAATCCTACACTCTGGAAGTTTTATTGAAATAATAACCAAAATAAATAAATTAAAAAATTGTCTTCAACCGATTTCTCCAAGATCCCGTCATCAGGCCTACTACCGCGAAAATCGAAATTCGTAAACGAGGATTTTTCTCTGTCACTCAATCAAACGAAGAAGTCATTAGAGTGAGAGACAAATCCTCGAAATTTACGAATTTCGATTTTCGCTGTAGGGCCGCTGACCCCTTCTTGGTGCCAACGGGAGCTGGACTATCTCGGGGTTATACCAATTCGAGGAAAAAAAAATGAAAATCAGTTCAAGATTCTCGGAGATATCGAGTAGGTAACACATATTTATACAAAAAGAAATCTGTCGAATTGAGAACCTCCTCCATTTTTTAAGTATTTTTTTAAAGATCAGTCGAATAGAGAAAGAACCCCCTCTTATTTGAAGACGGTTAAAAATGACAGATTCGAACCAAATATAACTATGAATTTATAAATTATAAATATTGGATGTCATATTCCAAAGAAAAATCGACAAAGATCACCAACGTCCGAGGTGGGACATCAACTTCTATGAATTTATATTCATTCTTAATCATATATCCTGCGACCATAATTATATAACATGGACGTCTAACGCCAGCTCAAAAATGCCCCCAAAAACAAATTGTTCAATTGTGCCAAGATGGGCAGGACATACCGTTTTTCTTTACAACGCACATATTTCGGCGCAACATCTTTGACAAATGTATAGAATTTAGCCAATCAAAACTTTGATGGACCAATCACAACTACTTTTAAATGACGGTTGAAAGGCAATTTAGTTATGTTTTATTTGTTCGTAGCATATACCTATATGATTTCTAAAAAGTTATAATATCACATCTATTATTTTACCATATTTAACAAAAAATCGAAAACATCACGTTCATATACCCTTTAAAGTGACGCAACAGGAAACATCAAAATTGATAGGCACCTATATAAAATCCTTCGAACAGATATAAAAAATATAATAGCCGTGGACAAAAGGACCTCGTAAAAACTAAACAAGTAGAAAAAACATCAAAACGTGTCGACAATGCTCTACTTTTTGCATGTTTATTATTTTTTATTGTGTACTGAGATTTGTAGATTTTTTGCAAGGTGAGTTGCGTGGTAACTTTCAATTGAGAGGTATAATAATTTGGCACATTTTTTTTCAGACTGTTGTAAACTGAATATTACAATTTTAATTATATTAGAAACTACCGAAAAAAAAACCGAGAGCATGGCAAATGTAGTAATATCATTATATTACTACATTTGCCATGCTCTCGGTTTTTGTTTTTGTTAATCGCATCATTGGAGGAAAAGTACCTTAATTATTGAAAATGAACATACTCGTATTACTGAAAGAAGACATTATTTCGATTAAAAAAACAAGTTGAATTGTATTTTAAATAATTTTATGGTTAAAGTGCGAATCGAACACGCTACACGAGAAAAAAAATCCTCCTAAGCAATATTTTTACATTCTAAGGGTCTCCCCAAATCAATCGATTATTAAGCTTTTCGGACCTTATGTCGATGTATAAGAGCGAAAAAGACGTAGGTCGGCAGTCGGCACGGATCGGCTCGGCCGACGCGGCATCGGATTTTTCGCTCTTAGCTGTGGTTATAAAGCTATTTTCAACCCTTTTGAGCCAATTCTGCGTCCGTTGATTCAAGAAGATCTTTATCTCTCGATAAATCTACACACAATTTTGTCTAAAATACTGGTCTCAAGCAATGAGGTTTAAAGAATAGATAGTACCAAAGTACTAGATTAAAATTTGTTTCAGAACATGAAATCGCGACAAAAATCTATCTCCCAATTCTCCCATACAAAATGCCGAGATCACGCAATCAATATGAATAAAATAGTACATTACGACACATTGTTTTTCGCACTTGTGCCGTAATGTACTATTTTTCACGATTTCGGGTTTTGTCCCATACTAAAAGTTGCTCAGAATGACTAATAGATACGGTATGTACAGTCAAGGGGCATAAATATGTACCTATACACTTATTTATCTTATGCCGTTAAAATAAGGTGCAAATGTGTATACATATCTTTGCCCTTGACTGTACGAGGTTATTATATTAGGGTATATTTTGTGGTTAAATCAATAATGGTTCTGATGAAAGAATAGTTAATGCTCTAACTCGGCTTTAACATACTTTTCTATCTTGCATAGAAAATTATGTGACATCACACCACCCCAAAACTTGCTCAGGTCGTTACATACTATCCACATACAAATAAACAATTAAATACGACGATATGGTCACAAAACCATTAAAATGTTATCCTTCATATAATGGCACAATACGCAGCCTTGGTGCATGAATATCTTATTGTTCTACTGTGACAGAAGGAAGCCATTTTAAATGGGACGCCATTTTGTTTTGAGTGATTGATTTCTCAAATGCGTTTGACATTAATGTGTTTAAGATATGCAACTAAAGTGGCCGTCAATAGAAGTGGCGAACAATGTAAATAAACCGCATTTTAGCACTTATTTATTTACATATTTTGCGTTCTGTAGATGGCAGCACCAGCTCTCTCGCAATAATAGAAAACCGAAAAGTATTCGGATAGAAGGTGCATGCATGTATTGCTTGCTCTTAATTATATAATATTTGCGAGGGCGTAAATAGTAGATTACATGCCAAGGCCGTTTAAGTGGGAAATGCCTCGGATGACGTGTAATGTAGACAAACATGTGATTCGAGGCTTTCCCACATAACGGCCGAGGTGTGTATATTATTTTTCTACTCAACGAAGCCAGCAGGCGGCAACTTAGTTTAGCGCAGCGGCCGGAAAAGTGCTGTTTGCAGGCCCGAGGGCAGAAATATATTTTTTAATCTCATCAACTAATTTTGGTCGTAGAATCTAGATAAACTGAACAATGTCTTTTGGATCTAAAATACTAATCTAATACGTGCTCAGTCCTATTTTCTTCCTCTTAACATTTCAAAACTCCGGAACTTTTACTAGATATGGGTTTCATTTCACTGAAAATTTGTGTCGCGGAATGTTCCCAATATAGCGCAATCTGTTTTTATATAATATGTTGCTATTTAGAAATAGTTATTGTAAGATTTGTATTGTGCTAATAAAGTAAATTTTCTTTCTTTCTTTCTATATGACTTATCTCGTTGAGTTTGCAAAATTTCACGACACTACAACATGCGATTTTAAAATAAGAAATAGTAAAATGTAACTCGAGCGGTTAGCTCTAATAATTGTGTAGGTACTGATTTTATGAAAAATGCCCATACACAAGTTGACCAAGGTGTGACTATGTAACCGGTCACCCGGTTACAAAAGAATTGACAGCCGTGACATCCGCGGCGACTGGCAACTCGCAACAATGGCGGCGGATATGCGGTAAGCTTACGATTTACTAATCATCGTTCTATTGATTTAGTGTTTGGAAATAAAGCGCTCGGAAGCTTCGAGAAACAGTAACTGAAAAGTCAAACAAAATATTAAATAAATACAGCATGAGTCGTGAACAGTAATACGGTTTTCTAGCTCTATAAACAACTAACAATTGATATTATAACTAGTAACACATTCATGTGTTACTAGTTATAATATCATGATTTTATTTTATTTATTATATTAGTCATGTTTTTTTTTGTATTTTTTGTGGCTTTTTCTAATTTTTAAGGTGTTTTTCAGAAATGATAACCGCTATTTAAGCTATTTAAAATGTTAAATATAATAAATATCATTTACTCGTAATTTTATACGAAATGACAAAGTTTCCGTTATTAATTACTTCAATTTGAAAATGTAATTTAAATTATTCCATTAATTTGTCTTACCTAACATATCCTTTACTTTTCAACTCATGGTACGGCTACATTGTCCAAACCAGAGACGGTTACCTACTGGTAACTTTTCTATTGTATTGTATTCTGGCCATTTTTCCACAACTCGACAGCAAACGTACCTATTTTGCGTGGTCCCAACGCTGGCCCGACTTGTCTTACTCGTTACTACTATTTTCTTCGGTTACCGCGAAAACTTACACATGAAATAAAACTATTTAAAATGGATTATATCGTTAATTAAATTTAACTACGTCCCGACGTTTCGAACAGTTTACAGGGTACGAACCCGATTAATACACACGACACAATCCGTTTTAAATAGTTATACTATTGGAAACTACTTTAAATACCTACAAATACCAGTATTTCCCCCGCTCGCTTAGCACGCAAATACCTAACCTATTTATATAGGTAAACACCAATCATTACCCAAGTATACAGCTACGCCTATGTATATCACTGCATGATTACGCATAGATCTCTATCTATATTAATTTGTTTCTTATATCGTGGGAACTTAGAGCCATGTAAGTACATAAAAGACACGAGTGTTTTGTCTTTTTTGTCAAGTGACCTTTATTTGTTGTTGTCTTGTTTTGTAGGTCGAATCTATGTATTAATTAGAATTAATTCAGAGCTTTGAAACTCGCTACAGTTTGTTTTGGTAGAGATAAATCTTTGATGATAAGCTTGTCTGATCTGGGGCCAATACCACAAAAGTTGCTAGTTCACTATTTGTATGCGAATTTTTAAAATTTTATAGAATTGTACGGTTGTAAAATTTTGTGGGATAGGCCAGTGATATAATTGTTTTTGAAATCTTCGGCACCTTTTTTGTAGTATAATGTAATCTATCGGCTAAATTGCAATACTAAATTGTGCGATTTAGGTATTTAACAAAACAAATTATACCAACGTCATTACTGCTTTAAATGAATTATTCAGTTATCTATGATGCTCAAATATGCTTGTCAAGGTCATTTCATCAAGTGAATTTCACTTCGGTTTTTCACCATTGTCTAAAACCTTCAGTTATCCGGTTCGCACATCCTAGCTACATATACTGCATTGCGGGCCACATTATTTTGTAGGAAAATATTTTTTTTATAATTCTAGGTATAACTGTTTAAAATGTGATTTAATTCCCCATACTAAAATCTCTTAAAAGTTTTGCCCGTAATACATTTACACCCTGTATAGCGTCGGTTGATAATCAGAACTAAGGATTGATTTTCAGTCGGAGGAGATGTATTATCTTGTCTATCTAATAAAATATTTTTAAAATAAAAATTAAACCGCCTTCAAAAATACGCTGGAACTAAAAAGTGCAAAATAATTTTGGTTCCTACCACTTAGGATTTCCTACCCAAACCTTTAAACCTTTTACCCTATTAATTGAAATAAAATATGATTCCTAGGTACCCCACTGATCTCAGTGAAGTCGGTGCCAAGACAAATACGTCCACAGGCTACATCACACTCATATTTTAGGGTTAGTTATTATTTTAGGGTTAAGAAATACCCTTCAAAATATTATAAATTAAATCAAAATATTATTAATAGTATGAAGTGTATACGTAATATTATTTAGTTGTTGTTGTTCTGTGTCTTGGCACCGACTTCACTGAGATCAGTGGGGTACCTAGGAATCATATTTTATTTCAATTAATAGGGTAAAAGGTTTAAAGGTTTGGGTAGGAAATCCTAAGTGGTAGGAACCAAAATTATTTTGCACTTTTTAGTTCCAGCGTATTTTTGAAGGCGGTTTAATTTTTATTTTAAAAATATTTTATTTTTTGCTTTTTAGTATAGTATAAATATAAAATAGGTTCAGTAACAGTACATTGTGCATCTAGGGAGGTAAGTACGGTATTACCAACGAGAGTGTTAGAAGCCCGACCCCGTAGGCTGGGGCTTTCAATGACTTGAGTTAGTATTCCGCTTAGTGAGAATTATCCTCCAACTCCTAATCGTTAAGGAGTTGTACTTTCCATCATCAGCTCACCAACATAAGCCTATGACCACCTAAAGGCAAATACTCGAATAGCTTTAAAAAAACATGAAATATGTTGTATTTAAAGAATTATTGCCCAACTCCTAATCGCTAAGGAGTTGTATCTTCCATCATCAGCTCACCAACATGAGCCTAAGACCACCTAAAGGCAAATACTCGAATAGCTTTAAAAAAACATGAAATATGTTGTATTTAAAGAATTATTGCCCAATTTCTAATCGCTAAGGAGTTGTACCTTCCATCATCAGCTCACCAACATGAGCCTATGACCACCTAAAGGCAAATACTCGAATAGCTTCCAAAATACATGTAATATGTTATATTTAAAGAATTATCCTCTAACTCCTAATCGTTAAGGAGTTGTACCTTCCATCATCAGCTCACCAACATGAGCCTATGACCACCTAAAGGCAAATACTGGAATAGCTTCCAAAAAACATGGAACGTGTTATATTTAAAGAATTATTGCCCAACTCCTAATCTCTAAGGAGTTGTACCTTCCATCATCAGCTCACCGACTTAAGACGTTCATTACTAGACGCAAATGCTTGATTGGCTTTCGAAAATAAATGAAAAATATCATGTGTGCCTACATCATTTGAAGAGTTCCCTCGATTTCTCCAGGATCCCATCATCAGATCTGGACCTGACGACAATGGCACCAACTAGAAGGTATACCCTTTCAAACAAAAAAAGAATTTTTCAAATCGGTCCACGCGTCTTCGAGCAATCGGGGAACATACATAAAAAAAAAAAAAAGATTTCGTCGAATTGTAAGCCTCCTCCTTTTTGAAGTCGGTTAAAAAAGAAGAATGCAACTATACCTACTGCATGCTTTGCGAGTTTAATGTAAAGTTCGAACGTACTATACAGGGTGTTTTTTTTTCGACCGTTCAAATTCTACGTAGTGAATGTGTAGGTCATACTCACCAACTTTTACTATGGAGACAAAGTCGAAATCACGAAAAAAAAATCAGCTGTTTCATACAAATTGGCGGCATTACGCCGGCCGAAATGTATGAAACAGCTGATTTTTTTTTCGCGATTTCAACTTTGTCCCCATAATAAAAGTTGGTCAGTATGACCTACACATTCACTACGTAGAATTTGAACGGTCGAAAAAAAAACACCCTGTATATCTGTATATCGTTGCTGGGCCTAATTGAATAAAGAATATTTTGACTTTGACTTTTGACTTTGACATGTACAACAAATTAACATTACCTATCCTTAATTTATATTTGACCTCCTGTTAACGCAAGCAGCTCTACGTAGGGGCTACTTCACAATAAATAAATATCAAAACGTTGGACTCCCTGAAAACCCTTAACGTTCGAACATGGTCGTGACACACCTGTCAAACTGAATTAGAAATACCATTCTGACGCCAATAGATGCTCAGATATTTATGATCACCCAGGCCGCTCCAATATATCTGATGTCGACTGTACTAAGGTTATAATAGCGTTTTCCCGCGACGTAGTTTGCATACTCATAGATCTTTAACTATCACTATCTGTGAATAGTCTGAATTACATTCTAAATAAGTGTGAAAAGTCAATCACAATCGCGGGAAAAGCATTCATAGTAATTACTCCATTTATTGTTCAAAACGTAATCCGTCAAAAGCAACGCTTTTATTTCGTGCGCCGGTGGAAAACGAACAAAATGTAAACAGACATAATAAAAACTTGCAATATGTAACACACTTTAAGAATGCAATCTTGGCCTTATCTTCAAATTAAAATTTTAAACGTGAAGTTTACATACATTTTTAATTGAAATTATTGATATTTATTAGTATTAACGTAAAACAAATCTGAGTCAATTACGTTGTTGTTATTCTGTCACGTCACCCAGGGGACAAATTGGCATAGTTTGCTTAGAAGGAAGCATTCTGGACGCTTTACTAACATGATTAGTGGGTGACCCACCAGGAAAAGGTCACGTGACTCAAAACATTAAGCCTTGTAAATTGTAATGCCATTAAATTTTGTTTCAAAGGTCACCCAGGGGAATGTAAACATGACATAAAAACTTGATGGACCCATCTACGAACGTATTACACGATATGTGTCAAAGACCATAAATGCTATTGAAAGTCAGCCATATTTGTTTACATTTTTTCGTTTTCTACTGGCGCATGGAATACCTTCATATAAAGTGCTGTTCATATGAAGAGAATCTAATTAGAATCTCAATGAGCTGACAACTTTGTTCAATCTCATTAAAAAAAAGGAAGTTTAAAATGAGCACTTTAGAGTTCTTTTTCTAAAGATGCGACGTAATTATAATAGGTGGAAATGTGTCAAAAATTATTTTTCCTAACTAGTGCGCAAAAACGAACTTTGCGCACGCTTCGCGCGCGCTTATTTCTCTTTTTGACGCACTTGTTATGAAAAAAATCGTCCCTTACAAGTTGAAAAAACTTTTTTCCCGCACTAGTTAGGAAATGTACTATACATAGACATTAAGACACTTTTCTATCTTTAAAACATTAGACCCATTTGTCGTTAAAATATGAATGATAATCGTGGAATTTTAAATCAATATACTATCTGCCTACTCTAGCGAGGTGTTTCATGAAATCCGTTACTCGCCTAGGATGTAATTACGCATTTACGGCCCATATCACAGGCTTCTTATGACAAACTTACTACACAATTGTGACTAAAATCTTTAACATATTTTTACAATCTACACATTACCTGTGACCTGAATTGGGTTCAAAAATAAGTAAACAATCTTGACCCTTGTATCTAGGCCATAAGTTCTAAAACGTACAGATATTTATAAACGTAACTAGCTTTTACCGCCATTACGTTTGTACGTGTAAACAGTAAAGGGTAACAATACGCGTTCTCTTATCAGAAAAACGAGTGAAGACTGGCGTGGAACCGGCGATATCGACCATTGTGTCGTGGGATTCGTGGGACACCCGGAAGATTTCCCTTTGAACGAAACTTTGCTTTAATAATATACAGTCAACCCACTGGATTATTTCTAGGCATCTTGATACCGCCGTGTGGTGACGGCAGTAAGAATACATTTGTCACCACCCCAACTCCTCCTGCGGGTGTCGTAAGAGTCGACCAAGGAATTGAAGTGTCATTGACCATAATTTGATAAAAGATTGATGATGGGCAGCAGCGTCATCATAGTGGACACACTACTGCGATCGCCAACCCGCTTACCCAGCGTGGCGATTATGGGCATTTACCTCCTAATGGAGAGGCCTACTTTGTACGAGAGAGGTACTTTGTAATCAACATTACAAAGTACGTACACATAAGAATGTAATTAAAGTAATCGTATTACTTTATGCTCAACTCTGACAGAAGCTCCTCTTATGTATTTCACCTATTTATATTATACCTAGGCATTTATTTCGTTTGAGTTTGCTTTTTAAACACGTATTGACGTAATTATACAAAAGGGAACCAACCGAACAACACGAATCTGTCATTTCAAAGATTGACTTTGTTTCTTGTAATGTAAAGTGTTAATTAGAATGAAAAATTCATGTGGGTTGGTTCCCTTTTGCATAATTACGTCCTATTGTATATAATCTTTGAATAGGGCGCTACTACATACAACAGCCCCCTTTTTTACCAATATGACAGGTGCGACAATTGTAAAATATCAGTTTTACTGACGTCACAGGCCTCCGTAGGCTACAGCTACCGCTTTCTAATGGATAGTTTATGTGTTCGTTTGTTACCAACATGAAATTATTAAAAGAAAACGTTTTACTACTTACTTTTTATTTTCCAATTCTTGAAATGAGGTTCAGCCTGTGTCGGAACTTCGCTACAATTGTGTTTTTTGTGACAATTGTAATTTATGTTCGCAAGAAATATGGTATTTATTGTTGAATCCTTTAAGTTCTTTCTATATTTAACGTCGGTGACAAACAACCACACGGGTTCCATAGTAACCGGTAACTATCGCCTACGGACGCTGACAATATGAGAAACAGTAATTTTTACAATTGTCACACCTGTCAATATGGCGAAATAGTGGCCTGGAATAGATACATTTTACCACAATTTTCTGCACTTTTCCATAACATAACCATAACATATTTGACAATAAGTGGCACTAAAAAATACCTTTCCTACTCAACATAAAGTTCCCCAGGATAAGGTTCTCAGGCCCACATTAAAATCACGTCATTTCATTCGCATTGTTTATAGATGATAATCGCGAATACAAAACGTCGTTAGTGGTAATGAGTATCCATGGCATTCCGTTTATTGTGTTTGTCATAATATTTACGATAAACTGCGGTTTGAAAGCTTTAATAAGCTTTTATAGCATCGTAGTTATAATTAGAAAATTATTACACATACCTATACCATTGAAAACAGTGGAATCCAAAAAAAAGTAAACAAATATGGCTGACTTTCCATAGCATTTGACGTTATTGATACATATCGTGAAACACGTTCGCTGATATATTCCTGCATTAATATTCATAAATACCAATAATTTAAACTAAAACTGTATATAATGTGAACTCAGGTTTAAAGTTCTAAGTTGGTAATATGCAATAATGCAAGTTTTTAGGTTTGTTTACTTTTTTTGTTTTTTACTGACGAATGATATTTATTTAAAATAGGAAGAGAGATAGGTAAACACGTCACATATACTATAGTTGTCTACAACAGTGTTGTAAAACAGAATAGGTCTCGCCATTGACCGATTGTCAGCAGCTTTTGTAACAAGTCGAATAAAATAATCTTAATAATTATGGTGAAATCATATTTATATAATCATATATTATGTTTTAAAATCCTAATCTATCATGTATGTTATGTATTTTTCTGTTAAACTTACGAAAGTGGGATTTTCGTGTCGCCTAACTATCTAGAATCCTATTACCCCGACATCTTACGAAATAGCAGGACTTCTGGTAAATATGATAGCCAAATACCTGTCAATTAGTTGATAGCCGTAAATGTTTACGTTCGCGTTTTAAAATACAATTTAAGCATGCATGATTGACTTTTACAAAAATCTATTGTCTCGCTAATTATTCTGCACAACCATAAACTTTTTCAACAATCTCATGCCACTCATAATGAGTAAATTTCACATGAAATCAATATAGGTTCTTTGTTTTATCAATTAAGACTCACCGCCGCGTGTTGCGTTGCATCTGTAACTTCAGTTTCAAAGTTCCATTGAGCTGCAACGTTATTCGTGCATTCCTTGGAAGCCTGGTCATCTGCCTGCGCCAGAAAATCCCTTACTTGCTGTATATTCACTCTCTCCAATCTATCATCGATACCATTCCCTCGAATATCATAAGGATTCGCTCCTAGAAAATTAGGATCATTCCTCGCAAATCCTGGATCATTCCTTCTAAAATTAGGATCATTGTTTACATCTATTCTATCATCGTTATCATAAGGCCGGCCAGTAGAGCTTGGATTCCTATTATAATCCTGATTAGGATATCCATTATTATTTATATCTGGACTTATTCCTGTATTAAAAGGCGTAGAAGACACAGGATACACCCCAGGAGTACTCGATACAGGGCGAGGGGTACTATATTGAAAATTATTTGGGGTGCTGGATAGAAGCCCGTAGCCAAAATTCCTCTGGGTTGAAACTTGAGGTATAGGTGGCAGATCTAACTGAGGATCCGGATCCCCTTTGACCACTTGAAGTAAGACCAAGAGTAGAACTTGGAGCGCGCACATTTTCGCGTGGTGTGCTGCTGGTGTCGCGGGAGTAACTGCGCGTGCGACGCTGGTTCTGCGCGAAGGACGAGGTCGGTGATATTGTTCAGCCCAATCAAGTATGACAGGGCGATAAATTGGGGGTTAGGTGTGCGAAATTATGTGTTTCAAGGGTTTGGGGTACCTATTAATTATTCGGAACGCGTCTTTTTGACAATGGATCAGTGCTTGCGGAAAATCTGACGATTCTTTTGAAATGATTAGAGACAATGAGTACTTCGATTAGATTTAGGTGTGTCTCACTTACGGACATGATCTTATAAATTGACCTTAGGTATTTAATTACTTAACTTTAAGTTTTAATGTGTGTTACAACCAAACTTTTATTTTTTTGTACAGAGACGGTCAATTATGTAGGATAACCATAATGAAATAAGGATAAACGAATAAGATAATTTTTTTCTTAATCAGAATTCGATACATAATGACAAATGTGGTGTTAAATGGACATTGTAACACCCAGTATAATCATTAGTATCTAATGAAAACAATAAATTCGAGTCTAGTTTTGTAGGTACTTTATAGGACACTACAGACTATTTGAGAATGACATTGAAAATCATAACGATGTTGCCAACGCGAAAAGAATAGAACATAAAGCGAGGTAATTATAAATTACCGGCACATCCTTGGCATTGTGCTTATAAACTTGATAATTGGTACTTTAATTAATTTCATGGGTCATAATAGTCCGTGGTATTACTTTTATATAAATTCATCGATAATTGACGCTGACTAATTGTTATTACAATTTTTAGGTTGTTTATTTTACTTGAAATGAACTTCTTGGCATATAAGGTATAAATATAATGATATTTGTTTTCCCCCCTCGTGGATGGGGTGGGTTTTACCACACTATATGTTAGAAAATAAAAAAAATCATATAGTGTAGTACCCCACACTATAGGATTAGTCAGGATACCCCAAACTATAGGGATGTTTGTTGAATAGGTCTTTGAAAAAGAATAAGGGTCTCAAAAGAAAGTTTTTTTATAAAGTCAATATTATATACCTAACTGTTCCTGAATAAAAGAAGTAACATTTAAAACTATTTCAAACATAATCGACCCAGTCGTGTTTAAACAAATACTGAGCCCTACAATGAGCATGGCCCGACATGCTCTCGGCCGGTGTTTTTTATTTGAAATTAAACCTAGAAAATGTGGTATAGGGCTTCAATATTTTGCATAGATTAGAGTCGCCGTTGACTTGTGATAAATATACCAGAGACGCCGTGTGCAGGCTTGTTATGCCGTTAAAGCACATGTTTAGATATTTTTGAACACCATGGTAGCTCCGATATATCATACACCGTGAGCCCTTATAACCCGAAAGATTTTAATCACGTATTTCTGATGAAAAACAAACAATATTATATAAGTTTTGTCATTTTTTGCGAAAAAATATTTTTTTTGTATTTTTTCAATTGTTTTTACTATTTTTTAATGTATTTTAACATAAAAAGTAAATGTTATTCATAAAACTGGCACTTAAAATGAGTGTACGTTTTTTTACAAAAACCACATTTTTTAAAAGTTTTATTTGTCGCTTTTTGACATGTAGTAATGAGGTTAGTGAGACTATTCTCCATAATAGCACCAACTCGTTAAAAAAACCTTTTGTACGGAGTAACAACAACAATTTTTTTTTCAATTGGTAATAACTCTGAAACTAGGCTATATCCAGAAAAGTTCATAGAACATTATAGTTTTTAAATGTGATCAGCAAGAATCGGACAAACGCCCGTCATTTTGAAAACATAACAGAACAGGGCCGTAAGGTAGAGACTTCCTTCATTACATCTTATGATGTTAACATATTTTATTAATTTAAGATATTTTTTATTTATTTAAGATATTTTTTTATAATACGAACACAAAGTATCTATTTAAATATTTATAACACGGGTTACTCACGTAATTTAAGTCGATTCATTGTCGATAATTGAGTCTCACGTTAGTTATAATTCTAAAATTACAAAGTATCTATTTAGAAGCTCCCAACTATATCTTAGATACTTGTGCACACCATAATTGTTCGAAACGTCGTTACAACGTTAGTTAATATATGCGATATAATTCGTTTAAATCGTTTTATTTCATGAATAACTATCGCGGTAACCGGTACGGTACTACATACTCATTAGATCAAAATTTATTTATCATAAATTCACAATTAGGGTACATAAAAGTAAGAAGGAGTTGGGATCTCCTAAATTGATACTTTGTGATAGTGTTATTAAAAAAATATCTTATAAAATAAAATATGTTAACATCATAAGATAAAGAAGTCTCTACTGTACGGAACAGGGCTATTTTTTCGAAATGACGGGCGTTTATCCCATCCTTGGTGATCAGGAATACATTGTTAAAATCGGTCGGGTTTAAACAGCCCACGGTGTATATCTGAAGGCGACTGTACGCACACACGTATCCGGTATCGTATGACTCGTATGTAAAGACTAAGTATCCCATGGGACAATTTCCAAATGTAAATGAAGTTGTATAACGCACTTAACCGTTGCGCAAGTGAGGTGGAGGTGCGATAGGTTATGCGTTTGCGCAGAACTATAGTGGAGAGGCAAACTAGAGTAAACTTAAGCTAACTTTATTTATTGTTTGACCTGGAATCCGTAGTTAGTGCCTTAACCTCCTGAGGCCTGGTGACGTCACTTACTTCAACCGAATTTTAACTTTGACACTATATCTATAAAGTCAAAATGTTATGTAATATATATATGACTCAGGGCCTCACGAGGTTAAGATAGTAAATAAAAATATACCTATTGACTATTATTTAATAAATACATGGCATGTTTTTTTAAAGACTGACTTACAGCTAATAATGAAATTAATGAATGATAATGACGTAGATCTGAAATCTGAGACAGTGCACCAAAAAATACGTATCACTTATTTTTGAGATCGTGCACACCAGAATAACTTAAAAAACATTCCAAATGTATGGAAGTATGGAAAATGTGTGGAAGGTTTCTTCTTTTGCTTTTTTCAGCCCACTTATTTTTTCATCCCATAGTAGCTAAAATTTGTCCAAAATTCAAATGAAATTCAATGTTACTTTACTTATTTCATTAATAAATTTTTAATTTCTATTTTATTTACTAACTTGTATCACATTTTAATTTTATTTTGTATTACCTATTCATGCTAACTTACTTATAATAGTATTTTTATTCGATTACGTAGAGGTACCTTCAATACCTTATAGGTACTTATAAATATTAGATGTCATATACCAAAGAAAAACGACCAAGATCACCTATGTCCGAGGTGGGGA
>JALPQI010014597.1:0-25620 GCA_025490895.1 Thaumatotibia leucotreta
GACCATATACAGGTGGTATTCGGAATTCCAACGTGGCCGTGTGTCTCTTGCGGATGACGTACGTGAGGGTCGACCGAAAACGGCCGTTACCGATCAAAACATCGATGTTGTTCGCCAACTGATAAAGGAAGATAGGCATGTTACATATCGGGAGATTCAGGAGACTTTAGGCATTGGAATGAGTCAGATACAAGTTATTTTACAACAAGAGTTGGGCGTGCGGAAGTTATTTTCCCGGTGGATTCCTCACTTGTTATCTGACGACCAGAAAACGGTACGTGTCAATTGGTGCCGCAAAACTTTAAAAAGATTTAATGGAGGAAGCTCAAATGCCGTTTTTAGTATTGTGTCAGGTGACGAATCATGGATTTACGCATATGAGCCTGAATCGAAAAAACCAATCTCGAGTTTGGGTTTACGAAGACGAACCGAAGCCGACAAAAGTTGTTCGTTCTCGCAGCACGATTAAAAAAATGGTAGCCACGTTTGTCTCCAAATCGGGTCACGTGGCGACTATCGCTCTTGAAGATCGAAGAACTGTCAATGCCGATTGGTATATAGGCGTTTGTTTACCGATTGTTTTTGCTGAACTGCGAAAAACTAACCCTAACCGCCGTATTATACTACACCATGATAATGCCAGCCCTCACACCGCTCAGAAAACAGACGACTATCTGAAGGGCGAAAACGTCGAATTACTGGACCATCCTCCGTACAGCCCCGACCTAAGTCCCAACGATTTTATTACTTTCCCGAAAATAAAGAATCGGTTGCGTGGTCAGCGTTTTCAGACCGCGGAAGAAGCAGTCGACGCTTATAAAATGGCCATTTTGACAACCCCCACTTCAGACTTCAATGTCTGTTTTAAAAACTGGTTTCAGAGAATGAAAAAGTGTATTAAACACAAAGGAGAATACTTTGAAAAACAATAAAAGTACTTTTATTTCATTAAAATGCGTATTTTTTCCGATTCCCGAAACTTTCAGGGCAACCTACGTAGAAGCGGAGGTAGGTTTTTTATAATGTTGACATTCATTAGTGGAATTTGGCGTACCTAAATCGAATAGAATTTATTGTTAGTTTGTTTGAAATACTTATAATATTATAGATTTTATAGTAATTTTATTCATTATTTTTAAGCAACCTCATGTAAATATGTTAAATCCTACAACATAGTTGAAGAGGTAGAATCTGTGACGGGATGCTCTTAGTCTACCTATGAGTACAATATATTATAGAATATACCCAGTCCTTTGGGAGAAAAATATGCACACTAAAATTGTACCAAGGCGAGTAGTACGGTCAAATCGTACATAATTTTACCCTAAACTCGCAAATCAAGTAGTATCGCTGCATTTTTGGTATGTTGTTTAGACACCATAGGACAGTATAAAACCATATTTTGCAAGCAAAAAAAAGTTGTGCTAGCTGGGTAGTACGCGAAAAACTGCGAAATTTACGGCCATTTTTTAGTTTCTGATTTTTATTTAAAAAACCTTACGTTTTTTGATATCATATATAAATAAACGTTTAAAGACTAATAAATTTCCAACAAGTTGAGCTAACATGCGTTACCGTAGGTCTTATAGTTTCAGAGATTCGAGACTTTAAAAAGTACCCCTTTTTGTAAACTAGATAAAATTTTGTGTTTTGCTAACGTTTTCGACTTAATATCGCCTCACCTAATTATGCTACGAAAAACATGCAATAATGACCTTAAAGCGCACTTAATATTCTTTAATTTAAGGGTAAAATTAGGTCAGTGAACTTTGTAGTTGAAAGTATAAACCCGAAATTCCAAAGGCAGGAGGCCCGATATCTAAGTTTTTCATACAAATCGCAAGTCTAGTTGCAAAGCTGCAATTTTGGTATATTATAAAGACCTTATAGATATATACGAAAATGCATATTAAAAGAAAAACAAAAAATAATTTGGGCATAGGACGTAAAAAATGGAAAAAAATTCGCACTTTTTTTAGTTTTTGACGTTGAACTAAAAATCTATTATCTTTTTGATACTGATTGCTATAAAACTAAGAAAGAACATTAAATTTTAAAGGATTTGAGCTACGTTGCATCACCGTAAGTTATATATATTTTGAGATACGACATTTCATAAAGTGCCCTTCTATCAAAACATAAACAAATTTTAGGTTACGTTAAAGCTATTCACTAAATATTGGCAAAACGTTCGCGCTAAGAAAAAAAAGTAATTGTAGGTAATAACTACATTAAATTTGGAACAAATTGAGCCAATAATAATTACTGTAAGTCTTATAGTTGGGGGTATACGAGGCTTCAAAACATGCATTTATTTTCTTAACTTAATGAAGGGCACATTTTGAAATATCGTATCTCTAAATCTATATAATTTAGGGTAATGCAAGGTAGCTCAAATCCTTTCAAATTTAATATTCTTTCATAATTTTATAGCAATTAGTATCAAAAAGTTATAGTTTTTTAGTTCAACGTCAAAAACTAAAAAAAGTCCGATTTTTTTTTCAGTTTTTTACGTCCTATACCTAAATCCTTTTTTTTTCTTTTCTTGTAATATGCATTTTCGTACATCCCTATAGAGCCTATATAATATACAAAAATTGCAGCTTTGCAACACGACTTGCCATTTGTATGAAAAACTTAGATAGCGGACCTCCTGCTTTTTGAATTTCGCGTTTTTAGTTTCAATTACTAAGTTTACTGACCTGATTTTACCCTTAAATGAAAGAATATTAATTGCGCTGTAAGATAATTATTTCATGTTTTTCGTAGCATAATTAGGTAAGGCGATATTAAACCAAAAACGTTAGCAAAACTCAACATTTTATCTAGTTTACAAAACAGTGTACTATTTGAAGTCTCGAATCTCTGAAACTATAAGACCTACGGTAATGCATGTTATCTCATCTTGTTAAAAATTTATTCATCTTTAAACGTTACCTGATACATATTGTCAAAAACGTAAGGCTTTTTTATAAAAATCAGAAACTAAAAATAGACAGTAAATTTCACAGTTTTTCACGTATAACGCAGCTAGCACAACTTTTTTTTGCTTGCAAAATGTGGTTTTATACTGCCCTATAGTGTCTAAATAACATACCAAAAATGCAGCTTTACTACATGTTTTGCGAGTTTAATGTACGATTTGACCGTACTAGAGGAATGCTTCGTGTATGTTTCTTGCATAAATAGTTAATGCGGGATGTATGAGATACCTAAGGAATATTTTATAATGTGGTGTTTGGCGAAACTCGAGGTTACGGGTTCGAAACTCGGCGAGGGTTTTGTTTGTAAATTTATTATTATATCACATATATTTTTTCTTGGTCGTGGTTGTCTACGTATTTAAGTACATACATGTATTTGATTCATACGATTATACAGGGTGACCCCGAAGACGTAATCAGTTTTACGTTTTAACCGACTTCAAAAAAATGAGGAGGTTCTCAATTCAACAGATTTTTTTTGTTGTATGTATGCTACCCGATATCTCCGAGAATTGTGAACCGATTTTAAATATGGAGTAAGTGAATAATGTCCAATAAAAACCATACAAAATACCATCGGATTATGATATCATTATGATATCAGCTAAAGTTGAAAGCACTGAATTGCACTGGATCACTATTTATTTTGTTTCATACCAATTTTAAAAGCTTGAGATAAGTTCACTTTATTTATGCCCAATCTGCATAAAATGCATTTTTGTTGCAAGAAAAATTTACTGTGCATACATATTGGATTTTAAAAGTTCTTGTTATAACACTTATAAATTCCGATCCAAATCATTGAATTGGAATTTTACCAGTATTTACTACGGTTGAATATTCAGTTTAAAACGTTTTAGAATGTAAATTATTATTATGTTTGATTATACGTATATATACATACATCATCAGACTATGATAGTCCACTGCTGGACGTAGGCCTCTCCTATTAATTATGCGTATAGATAGATACATTAGGAGGTAAATGCTCATAATCACCACGCTGGACAAGCGGCTTGGCGATCGCAGTAATGTGTCCACTATGATGACGCTGCTGCCCATCACCAATCTTTTATCAAATAGTGGTCAGTGACACTTCGATTCCTTAGTCGACTCTTACGACACCCGCAGGAGGAGTTGGGGTGGTGACAAATGTATTCTTACTGCCGTCACCACACGGCCGTGTTATGTTTTATTATACGTATTATATTATTGTTACATTTTTTTTAATTATGCAGGTACCCTTATTGTTATAATATTATTGCCTTTGGTAACCTACTTTTATTATCATTTGTAACTGCACTGAGTTGGGAGTAAATCTAGTTAATTCTGCTTAAATTGACTGGCGTTTATAATCATCATAGTGGGCACACTACTGCGATCGCCAACCCGCTTGCCCAGCGTGGCGATTAAGGGCATTACCCCCTAATGCGTCCATACTCATAGGTAATTGGAGAGGCCTACGCCCAGCAGTGGACTGTAATAAAATGTACACAAGGTAAATAGTAAACTTGTCCTTTTAAATTTCTTATTACATGTCTTGCATCACCTAGTTTTTTAGTGGTTGCATCGTTTCATTATCCAAAGGTCGTCCGGAAGAGATCGCTCTTTAGCGATAAAGATCGTCTGTTGTGTTACCTCTACGTTTAGGATTGTTAATTTTTCATCACACTTGCTTTGTAAGCGCGCCATTGCTTGCATGCATCGCGGGAGTAATAGAAAAATAAAATTCCCTAGGGAGTAATGTAAATGTTAGTGCATTATTTATTTAATAATATTTTTATGTAATTTTGTCTTAAAACATTTTTTTCGCTCACAAAAATGATGTAAAACCTTGTATGCATCACGGTCGGTAAACGGAATACTAACACTCGAAAAAAAATCATTAAATAAATCATTCTCATTAAAAGCCGTCCACCTACGGCGTCGGGCTTCTAACTCTGTACGTTAGATGCACAATGTACTATTGTTGTTTTTATTTGAACGAGATTTATTTAAAGGATATTTAATTGTGTGTGTGTGTGAGTGAGAAAACTTCAAGCAAGCCGCGTATTATGCAAACTCCAACAAAACGTCGGAAAAGCGTGTCAAATGTCACTTTCGTTGACCGGTAATATATGCGCGCCTGTGCCGCACGCGCATGAGAATATCGCCGCTATTCTTACTTACCTACCTAGGATTTACACCCATCAATTCATTAAAACGTCACCATTATTTCACTCTGAATACGGACGTTTTTCCCATGTCCAGGTGCTACAGAATACGATGTTGAGTATAACGTTGATATCGCTTGAATAAACCAAATGGTTTATTTATTGTAAAACCTGTATTTATTAATACTAAGGTGGGGAAGCGTGAGATTAGATTTAACCTAGTTGTCATGTTCTACTTTGTAAACTGTAGAACTTATCTCGTATCATATCCAATATCCATATATAAATATATGAATTTATGGTATTTCGACTAAGAACATTTTGAAGGTGCATTTAGATCAAACGAGCATTCGCTCATTCTATCCCCTAATCTACGAAATCAACGAATTTCAACGAATCACGTTTTGTGTAATGAATTTCGTTTGGACGTTTAATTTATAAAATCTTTTATAACTGTATTCTGACAAATAAAAATTCTGATTTCTGATTTCTGACTAAATGATGAACTAAATTTAATGCACCTTTAGAATAAAACCACCGAATAAACTGAATGGATTGTTTATTTTAAAACCAGTAGATATTTATTAATACCAAGTTAGGTAAGATTAGATTTAACCTAGTTGTCATACTATTTTTTTAAACTTAGAGAACTAGTCTTGTATAATATGCCATGTATTTTAGAATTTAGGAAGGCTTGGATATGTAAGTAAGCTAGAATTTCCGTGAAAAATCCAGTATTTTAGCAAATTAAAAGTAACTGGCTAGTAACACACGCCTGTCCGCTCGATTAACACATTTTTTTTAAATTTATCGAAACTGTAGGTTGAGAGTTGAGTAACTATTGTTTGATTTTTTTTAAATAAATATGATTCATTTATAACTAGTTAATGGGTTTTTTTTAGGTGAACTATCGATTTACTTTTAAATATCTGATTTAAACTATAGTCTGAGATTTCTAAGAATGAACTTTTAACAGTTTAGAAATGACCCTTATATCTATGACGTTAAGGCTAACGAAAAAAAAATTTGTCTCACCCTCATATTAATAAGGATTAATATAACTGTCAAAGTTCGTTCTTAGGAATCACAGACTATACTGTGAGATAGGATAGTAGAAGTCCAGAGTTCGTAGTGAAATCGTGCCAAAAAATAAAAAAAAATACGTGAATTAAACCAATTCGTTACATTTTAATTAATTAAATACCTACATGAAACAAATAACACAATTGGACATAGTCTCAGAAGAAGCCGGCTTTAATTAAAACTTTATATTTACTCAAATAAAAAAGCAACCGAACACAAATAGTACAAATACACAAAGTGCCACCGGTATTCGAACCCTGGACTTAGCGTAGAAAAGTTCATCGACTACGGAGGCTGACATTTACTTTTACTATCGCAATGAAATCGTAACAATTTCGCCAAATGCGATTTCCCTACTTAAACCCTTCGTACACTCGTATATTTGTCATCAGATATGTAGAAGCGGTCAGAATGTTCAAAAATATCTGAGAACGCCTCTATTATCATTGCGTTAGAGTGTATATTACGATATTTTGATCACCAAGGCTGCTCAGATATATCTGCTCACGATTATTCAATTATACAGACAATACTGAAGCCCTACCACGAACGAAGTGTTGCCTCTCTGTCACACTTACGTACGAATTCACAAGTGCGTGAGAGAGGAACACTTCGATCGAGGTTCGCGGGCCTGTGATGGTCTACCGCGAACGATCGACGTGATGCATCCCGGTCACTCTTAAATAAGAATATACAAGTGCAAGAGAGCAAGTGGGTCGCGGCAGGTCCTGGTCAGCTGATACAGGTGTACAGTCCGATCAAGATGAGAATGGTACATAAACATAACGGTCGAGAGTTTATCTAATCTCGTTTGGCGAAATGGCGTGATTTCAATTGTGCGTCTTTTAGTTGCGGGACACACTGGCGTTGCGTTTAGTTAATATAAAGGTATGGCGTGATTTAATTTAACAGAGTCGATGCAAAATGATAATGATAGTGAGTGGCGACACCGCGGACCCCTATTCCAGAGGGCCCTTTTATATGGCCCTCGCCTCTGTGCTTGCCTTGACCGGCCGGCCAGAGTGGATTCGCAAGAGCGGGACCTATGCTCCACGTTGGAAGTGTAAAATGTCATAGGGCTTTAGCACACCTCCGCTGCGAAAACGTGAACGCGAAACCGCAACACAAGTTTCGCGGCGAAACGTTACTACACATGCCGCGGAATCGTTCTCTAGTTTCGCGGCGAAACGTTCCTACGGTTAGTGTTATTCCAGCAATAGAAACCAAATTTCGTCGCTTTCAGAATCCGAAGAAGAAGAAATGTTATTAAAAGACATAGAATCTGGGTGCTCGAGATTATAGAAGATGACACAGTTAGGCGAAAACCAATTGTTAAGAATTGGAGTCACATGAAGATCGTTTTTGTACATATTTCAGAATGAGTGCACAAAGTTTTGAAGAACTACACAACCCGTTTAAGCCGGACATTACAAAGCAAAATACGAAATTTAGGGAGTAGTAAGAATTAATTTTTGACAGTTAAAGATTGATCAAAAGTTCATTCTTAGAAATTGGCAACATTTAATATCTATTTCTACAAATTTTCACTGTTCCGCCATGAAAAAACTGTCGACAGCTACAACTCGCTTGCGAAACAAACGCGAAACTTCAAAAAGTGGCGGAAAAGTCGCGGAGGTATGCGCGACGTCGGAGCAGATCGCCAATGTTCCGCGAGAGAGAGAAATATGCAATCGTCAGTTCAACGCGTTAGAACAGGCAGTTTCGCTATTGTTCCGCTCGTCTCACAACGGACAAACTGTGGCGAAATGTCAGCGGTTTCGCTACTTCAGTTCCGCGGCGGAGGTGTGCTAACGCTGATAACGCCGGCGGCCCTTGAACGGATTACCGGGATCTGGCTACCGCAGTCTCACCTCTCGACAACCTCAAAGCCGCTCTGAAGTGTTGCACTATTGTCGCACTGTGCGTGCGGCCGTTTGTAGGGCCCACTAAATGAGTTGGCGAGTCACCACCTGCCTTTATACAATTTTGAGACTGATTGTCACGGCAGGTGTCCGCTAGTCTCCTCCCATAACCCAGTATCCAGCCCATCCAATATACCAACCATAGCCCATGACCTAGTTTCCATCGCAGTCACAGTGCTGCACTGCAATAGTCTTTGAACCTGGCGGGGACCATCTCCGGACGTATCATATTGTGCGGTCGGGGATAGTATCCGCCACGTGTATCCTTTGCTTTATATTAATTGTCGATACGATATAAATCAAATTAAGCTCTTAAACTCACGTGTGTAAACATCACTCGCGACATGTTTCGGAGAGCCTAGGTTTCCATTATTAAGCAGTGAGCCTGTCCTAATGCGTACTTTTCCATAATTACAATCCTAAAAATATGATCATCAAAATAAGGAAAGCCCGTGTGTCCCAAACTATAATATGATAATGTATCTTATTTAATTAACCAACTGGGCCGGTCTTGGGCCCGTCAGTTCATCAATCCACTTAATAAAATAGTTTATTACTCGCTTGGCTGTCACTGATGACAGGGTAAATGTACGTGTTGTGAGATTAGCCCCGTGGAGTGGATACACGTTCAAGTGAATAGTTTTTACGTAAAGCCTATTAATTCTTACTTTTAGAATCTAGTAAACAATTTTCTACCCTCAAAGTACACATTTTCTGCCGTAAACATTTGTAAACTTGATTGTAATAAAGCGCTAAAAACTTTTTATTAATTTCGGCCAATCATGTGGTTTTTGAAAAAAAGTGTATTGATCTGTTACAACCGTGTTTACTAGTTAGGTAACACAAGTAAATATGAAGAATAAGCTGTATTGCACTTAATGGTTTCATTGGGTAACGCTTACCTTGAACTTGAACTACAAAAATCTAAAAAAAAAATCTTTATGTTTTTGTTACGCCAATCATGCCTTCGTTGGAGTAATGGACACAAATGATCGAGATTTACGAACTTTCGAAGTTTGCGATAAGCTTACGCCAGCATTACGCTGAGGTGAGATAATTTCACGTCTCTATTTTGTATTTTTCATTTTATAGTATTTTTTTTTACATTTTATATTAGCAGTATTTGATTCGTCACTAACGTTTATTTTAAATTGTTCTTGTTTGAATATACAATCAGTTAAAATGTCACGAAATCACTTTTTTCATGATTTAATTTTTGTAGATGTTCCCATATAAGTCATTTCACCCCATCGTAAAATAGTAGCAAGACTTTCTAATTATGTATTACTTTTTATTACGTGAAAACTTCACGTGTTTCGATCTTAGAGATCAACGAATTCCACCGTTTACGAGGCATACAGCAAGCTGTAGCCATAGCAAGAGTTAGCAAGTATCGATTACGGTAGGTTTTACTCGATATGTAAAGCAGGCCATCGCGCTCGCTCCAATATGTCAGTTCAGTGCAAGCGCGAATGCTTTACGTATCGACTAACACCTAACGTAACCGATAAGGTAGGTATTTTGGGGTAAGATAAAAAACTTTTCTGATTAGGGAAAGATAAAAAATCGTCCTTCTGCTGGTAGAAGGAAAATGTAGGATTTTGTCTTACCCCATTCAAGTAACTGTTTCATCTTACCCTTGTAATGTCACGGTACGGCTACGTACTATGAGTTGGAAAGTAAAGGATAGTTACGTTAGGTTTTACTCGATACGTAAAGCATTCTATTGCGCTCGCACTTAGATATTGGAGCGAGCGCGATGGCTTGCTTTACGTATCGAGAAAAACCAAACGTTACCGATACTTGCAAAGTCATGGTACGGCTACTGTAACCATGTAGTAGTAATAGCAGTAGTAGTAGCATCAGCAGCAGTAGTAGTAGTAGTAGTAGTAGAAGTAGTAAATCACTGTATCATCATCATCATATCAGCCGAAAGACGTCCACTGCTGAACATAGGCCTCCCCCAAAGATTGCCACAATGACCGGTCCTGCGCCACCCGCATCCAGCGGACTCCTGCGACCTTCACCAGGTCATCGGTCCACCTTGTGGGGGGCCTACCCACGCTACGCCTTCCGGTGCGTAAAATTAAACGCTATTTAAAATCACTGTATAGTGGCGTTTAAATTTCATGGGCGATTTTTGAATGAATTCATTCATAAACTGTCCATGCAATTTCGAACCCGACTGTACTGCCGTGCTAACTCAAAAAGACGCATCTCTCATAGTTGTTCTATGGGTAATGCGTCCTTTTTAGTTAGCACGGCAGTTTACACAAAGTAAGCTTTAAAACAGTTCTCAGGCATCCCTTCCAGCTAACATTTGAGAAATTGAGTGGAGATTCGAAATCGATCAGTGCGAGCGTGATAGACTTTGTTACGTATATTAGATTGGCTCAGGACCGAAATGAGTGGCGTATTAGACGAGAGGCCTATGCTCAGCAGTGGGCGATAAATGGCTGAAATGATGATGATAATGGAGTAAAACTGTAAAAGTTACTTGCTAACTCATGGTACGGCTACTGTACAATTATGTTTATCGGAGCAATTATTGACACGTAGAAACTCGTTAAAAGCTAAATGAAAAGACTTGTTTTCATCGATTTATTATAATAACAGTAGTAAATTGGTGCTTACAGTCAACTACAAGCACATTTTCACCTTAGTGCATTGGAATGAGGTGAAAAAGTGTATTTTGTACCTGACTGTAGGTGTACATAAATATATACCTAGAGTGTTCGTACAAAAAGTTAATGTCCGGTGACTGACGGTACATAAATAATACCCTCGCCGGGATTCGAACCAGGAATCTCCAGCTTCGTAGGCAGGGTCACTGACAGATCATCTATACAGTGTATTACCATGACCCGAGCTTTTACGAAAATCGGTAATTATATGCATTAACAGCAATCATTTTTAATTTCCTATTAACAGTTGACAGATCTAAATAAAGCATGTAATTAATTTTATTTCTTTCGAATGAACAAAGTATGATGTGTAACTACTGTTTAATTGCCAAATGCTGCGAGTGACTGCGATCTGTCATTGTCAAGCGCTATTTATTTTGAAGTACATTGCTTCTCACTGAACTTGATGAATTGAATTTTTTATCAAATTAATCTTACGATATGACTAAAAATGTGCATCTCGTTGGTTTAAAAAATAAAAGCCTACATGATGGTAACACACTGTATATTTTTATAAATTAACTTCAATAAAGACCGGTTGCAGTGACTTGATATGTTAATATTTAAGGCTACTACATCGATCAAAGGTAATCGATGATACGACAGAATTCACTTAGTTTCGTGTATTATCTTTGTTACGTAATATCAATGATGTATTGTTTAAATTTTATCGATCACTTCGAAAATAGCTGTACATGGAGGCATTGTATAATGATATATGATGGCAAGCATTACATATATGAAATACTTACCTATGTAAAATAATGCACCTACAATAAACAACTGTTTATTAAGGAGAAGCGGGACTTCCTGATACAGGTTACAGGTATTTGTTACCTACTAGGAAGACCCAACCCTGTTATCATTTTTAGATTCTCATTTATGAAATAAATCGTTTTCATTTTCATTTCATTGTGTTACTAATAAAATCAATAAAACGACCAAGTGCGAGTCGGACTCGCGCACAAAGGGTTCCGTAGCAACAAATATAAAAAATACAGGTAAATCAACTGCAGGCCTAGCCTAGTTGCCGTTCTGCAATCGTATACGATAGGCGATAAGTCACGTGACCATAATCATTTTATAGAAGCGGTCACGTGACTTTTCGTACGAATCTGCCATTCTCATACATTTATTACTTATCGCTTATCGTATACGATTGTAAAATTGCATCTTTTCTAGTCCTGCTGATCTCAAAAACTATAAGAGATATTTTAATCAAACCAAAACTCGAGATGGCGAATGATTAAAGACAAGTGACACATTTTTGATTCAAATACACACACATTATTGCATTGAACAAACTCCTGGATAGCCCAGTGACAGATTAGTCACAGGCCATTTACAAAATAAAATAATTATATAAAGTAAAATAATTATATAAAGTAAAATAATTAATCGGCAAGCAAATATGCGTTTGTATGTGACACCTGTTTCCGACATAACGCTATCTGAAAAAATCCTACAATATCAGATTGCCAATGTCGCTCGGAAATCTTTGTAAGACTACGACTACTTGATGAGAGGCAGCGGAGCGATTTCTAAAGCGGAATTTAAACTAGGTATGGTTCGTGAAATATAAATTGGTAACTTTCTACCTACATTATAGTAAAAATAAACATTCAATTTATATTTCTTCCACCATCACCACATTTAAACATAGTTGTGAACACACATTTCACCAGTGATGTTAATATTAGGTAACAGAAACACTACATTTATCGAAATTAAAATATTACTTAAATTAGGTAGTCGACTTTGATAAAGTACTTCACTACAAATAAATACATTAAAACATGAAAACAATTTCGTAGCATCTTTTGCGTTATGTTCTAAAGTAGGTAGTTTGATGCAATTATTATTTTATATAATATTATAAAAAGTATGATTATAAATTAAAAGCGAGTTTGGCTTTGATCTCTAACGGAATTGGTATTTTTCTTTAATAGTATATTTCAGTTTACAAAGCTATTTATCTCATTGAAATATTTATTACTTTTATGATGATTATTAAGGCCCACCAGTCACTTGTTAGTTACTTTTCCAATTAATTTGAACCTTGTTCTATATAAATATTTATCAAACGGGTTACTCACGTATAATTTTAGTCGATAATTGCTCGACATGTTATTGACTAAAATTACGTGAGTAACCCATTTGATAAAATATTTAAATATGTTTGAGTCTCTGGTTAGTTACAATTCTCAAATCAAATCATAATTTGACAAAAGAAGACAGTAAACACACATTTGAATTGATATTTCAGTTCCTAAAATTGTGCACGTAACGGAATTGGCAATCCTTATAATATTATAAGTTAGTTATATTACGAGTATGTAACTAACTTACAACCAATTGGCAATCTCAACGACGAAACTTATACTGATTCACAAAAGATTAAAATTGGATTGCAACAACTATGTACATTGTAATGTACATTAGGTCTTACGAGGTTACGGTAAAGCTTTTTTCCCGCTGCGTCTATCACCCAGTTACCCTCGAATCTAGCAATTGACACGCGATGTCTAGCCGTTTCTACTATTCTCACGGCGGAACCAGTTTCGCTTGTTTTTTAGAGCACCTCAGGCTGTTTGTGAAAACCCTTTTCGAGAATGTTGCCTGGACCACTGATCACTTACATCGTAGATGGATCATAAGTATGAGGTAGCGATTTCGTACAAAATAAATTACCTGGGTCAATTACTTTTTTATGTCGCGCGTTGCTATGGTCACCCTTAAAATCACAGTTTAATAGCATTAAAATGTACAAAACTTGGGCCGTGTAGTGACGGTAGTAAGAATACATTTGTCACCACCCCAACTCCTCCTGCGGGTGTCGTAAGAGTCGATTAAGGGATTGAAGTGTCACTGACCATTATTTGATAATTAAAGATTGATGATGGGCAGCAGCGTTATCATGGTGGAAACATTACTGCGATTGCGAATCCACTCGCCCAGCGTGGTGATTATGGGCATTTACCTCCTAATGCGTCTATACGTATAGTTAATAGGAGAGGCCTACGTCCAGCAGTGGACTATCATAGGCTGATGATGTGATGTGATGTACAAAACATAGATTATTTTGACAGTTACGTGGCCTTTCCACCTTGGATAACAACTTATCATGTTTGTAGAGCGTGAAGCATAAAATGTTCTAACAAACTATGCAGTTTTTGTCCCCTAAGTGACGTGATAATAACAACAAAGTGACGTGAAAAAGAGGTGACACCAACAATCTGCATGTATGGATACACAGATGTATAGTTTATTTTAAGCCTTGGTTATTTGACGTGACTTGGTTATAATAGTTGTTTGTGGCTGTTATGTTAATGCTAGAAATAATTATTTCGTGCCACTTGAACGATGCCTTAGTTGGAATGATGGAGACAAATCCCCGAAATTTACGAATTTTGGTGGTCGCGGTAGTGAGTCAGATTACTATTTAATTACGTAGGGATTCTAATTTGTCGCCGTCATTCGCTGACATTACGTCTACTTCTTGAGCAGTTAAGGAGTCTATGCTAAAAAGTCTGACAGGAAGTCACGTGGCGGGGCGATTTAACTAATTTCTGTTCTGCTTCTGTTGGAAAAAACCGAATAGGATGTGTGAGAAATGTGCGCTTCGTGTTAGGTGGGAGTTAACCTTTACTGCAAAAACGTGCTGAAAGGGCCTGTTCGTGTTTTTGCAAGAATATCTTTTGTAATTTACAAGTCTTGTGGTTAATAGTGTGATACAAAATGAAGTTAATCATGTTACAGTGTCAGATACTTACAGTGTGCGCACTGGATACAGTATTTGAGTACAAGCCGAAACTGAATAGAATTCATCATCAACATAAATCAAATACCTACCTCATCCCGTAATTTTATTTGCGTGAATGGAAAAATATTAAATTGAGAAAAAATTTAGCTAATGGCAGTAATATTCAGTTCTAAGACTTTATGAACATGTTAGATATGAAAAAAAACTCTCAATATTTATTTTGGTTCATTGACACACGCTCCGCTAAGATGTTATCAGCAGTGATCGGTTTTTTGGATTCACCCGGCGGGTCTCCTATAGTAACTTGAAAAATAAACTTTAATTATTTAGGTACACGTATTTCCATGCAATTTGCCATGTTACTGTTCATAATGTAATATAATAGTATTAATTTTTTTTATAGCTACACCCGTAATTTTTTATACGCGAAATCCCGCGAGGGTGAATCCAAAAAACCGATCACTGGTCATCAGTTATCATAAACACTTTACTGCTTTTGAATTTCGTAGAATAATTGGACGTAATTATGCATAAGGGAACCAACCCACATGCATTTCATATTCTAACTAGCGACCCGCCACGGCTTTGCACGGGTACTATACCTACATAAAAACCTTCCTCTTGAATTACTCTACGTATTAAAAAATTTCATCAAAATCCGTTACGTAGTTTTAAGCATTTAAGCGTACAAAGGGACATAGGGACAGAAAAAGTGATTTTATTTTATACTATGTAGTGATAGTGATTAACACTTTAAATCACAAGAAACAAAGTCAATCTTTAAAATGACAGATTCGTGTGGATTGGTTACCTTTTGCATTACTTCCAATTTTAAACGATTCCACTAAAGTCAAGCCGATTCTAGTCGCAAAAGTATAATGTTCTTCATTTCTCTGCACGCACGGTGCCCGGAATCACATTATCAGCGTTTCATCTGCATTAGCTTTCTCGTCTGTCACGGCATGCGGATTGTATGTATGAACTAATTTCGAACTGTCGTTGTGTGGTCCTTCGATTTTTGCTGACGATTCTTGGACGTTCCTAATGAATATTTTTAGGGTTCCGTAGCCAAAATCGCAAAAACGGAACCCTTATAGTTTCGCCATGTCCGTCTGTCCGTCCGTATACATATTAATCATGCCAACACAGTGGCACAATAAAAACTAGAAAAATATTTTTTCTTCGGGTACCTCCCCAACTGGTGAAGTGGGGTCAGTGGGGATGATTTTTTTATTTGCTACAATCCTATAGTGTGGGGTATCTTCGAATAGATCTCTTAAAAATAATAAAAGTCTTCAAAGAAAGTTTTTTTCTGAAGTCCATATTTTCGGAGATAATCACTCCAGAAGAAAAAAAACATTGTGTCCCCCCCCTCTAACTTTTGATCCGTAGGTCCTAAAATAGGAAGAAAATCATGAATAGTGGGCTTGCAGAATAATTTAAAATAAAACTATTTCGAACATAATATATTCGGCCCAGCCGCTTTCGAATAACTACGGAACCCTACACTGAGCATGGCCCAACATGCTCTTGGCCGGTTTTTTATAATTACATCACGAGTTAAGGCATTCTAACCTAACTAAGCTATTTCAAATTGATTGATCATGAAGATTGATGATGGGCAGCGTCATCATATTGGACCCACTCTGCGATCACCAATCAGCTTGCCCAATGTGGCGAAAATGGACATTTACCACCTACATCCGTATGGATGTAACGATCCGATGACCTTTGCGTATGCAGAGAGGCCTACATCCAGCGGTGGACTGAGATAGACTGATAGTGATGAACGGAATCTATGTAGTTAGGAACTTATCGATAAAGGTGATAGACATTTACCATAAAATATTAGCGTTCAACTTTACCTCGAAGTTATAGTAATACGTTTCTATAACTCCCGGTTTGTACTGTTCAGTAACACATAGGTGTGATGAAAAGAAACACAATTTCTTCTCTTGTCCTATTTGTTCGTCTTGCACAAGGAGATGAAAAATTAAACATATTATAGGTAGGTAGGTACTTAAATCATATTACGCAAACTACATTTTATGAATGTGTACGTTTGTTAAATAAAAGTGTTTGCATGCAAATATTTCCTTAAAGTCTACACTAGCACTTTTAAAGTTTCTTTCATATCTACTGCATACGATTGCGCAGTAGGAAGTTGACTCGAGTATTAAGATTATTTATGAACCCATTATTTAAAACGTTAATATTATATGTCACGTTTGATAAAAGTTTAATGCTAAGCTTTATGAGAGCATCCGTCGTAAAAAATATGTAAATTTGTATAAAACTTCATTTTATGGTTAATAAATAATGTAAAAAGTCATAACTATTTTATCATTAGTCTTTCGCAACGTAGTTTACAATGATACAAAAATTTTCTTGCATTCAAAAAAGGAAAATATACATAAGTAGATATAAGCTTGAAATTTCTTCAATGCAATTGACTAACGATTCAAAAAAATATTTTGTCTTTGCAGATCTAAAATGTTTTCGCCGATATTAGATATATTTCATAAAATACGTTATTAATTTTGTTGTATTTTTGGAAGTAGAGATAGGCTTGTTATTTTGAGAATTTAAATAAGTACCTACTGAAGTTATCTATGAATATAAATTGTGTAGTTTTGAAAATAAAGACCGATAAAAGATAACTGTATTGTACCTATACTACTGAAGCAATACGAGTATTATGGTAGGTAACAGGTAAATACGTCAATTTCTGTGCCATCCAACAGTTCTGAGCAATATGTCTACCTACTGCAAAATATAATACATATCAAATGTATCAAAATGTTACTATCGTATATTTATGCTACATAAAATTATAATCATACTACATGTAGATATTATGCTAACTAACGTGCTAACGCTAAGCGTACATATTTCTGACAAGTAATATTACGCCAAATGTTGGTGACCCCACAATCAATTTGACATTTAAACTTCTTAAATAGGATTAGGGCCGTCGCAAGCAGAGATAAGCCAAACAATTTTTCTCTCTACCTTCCTACTTTGCATACAATAAATCCCCTTAAGATGCCTTAAGTCTTATTGCGGCAAGGCGATTTTTAACATAAATTTGAGTCTCTCTTGGAACTTCCGTATCTTATCTTTCTATACATTTTCGATGGAGGAAAAAATAAATAACCAAATTATGGAATTTCGTTCGAGAATATAACTCAAGTGCTTCTTATTATTAAAATTTATTTGACTTAGAAGACATTAAGATAAAGCTGTATGATTTTTTAAGGTCTATAAAGATTTTGTCGTCACGCTTGAGTACAAGAAGATTGAAATATGGATTTGCTTGGAATCTTAATGAAATGATAAGATTAATGATGTAAACCCACGTCTACCGTGTGTTGCTCTCCAGCTGGACCATATCGCCCATATCGACGTGTACCCATCATGTACCTCATGTACCGAATTGGAAATCACATGTGCCTATGTAGTTTTTGAGATTTGAGACATTTAATGGCCGGCTGCAGTATTACTCTGCGGCCGGACCACACCTGTACTCGCTAATAGCGGGGGTTTTAGATATTATTATCTACAGGCATATCATAATTTCCCTATTATGTATTCAGAAGCGGTAATGTAATGACCTATATTAAGATACCGGTGGCTGTATCATAATGTTAACATTATAGTACAGTGCATCATAATGTTAATATTAAAGTATCGTCGTCAGTATATTAATCATCGTCAGTAATTTATCATTATGAAGTCAACTTCTAAATTATGTTTTTTTTTTTCAGTAAATATTTATTGTAGGATATCCTTACTCAAATTGAGTGATTTCAACTGATTTGAATTGTTATATTTAGAGGTATTTTACTTAGTGCATATCAATGAAAATAAAGGTAAATTGTCATTCTAAAATTTTGATATGGATTTTAGATAGAGTTGTGTATGCTACTATACATAATTAGGCATTAAACATGAGTGTTGCATAATAAGATCACACGAGTGTGCCTCTTGTTATGCGCCAGCCACATAAATAACTATTTGAATATCAGGCGAATGTGCGAATTCCAACAGCAGACTGGATTTTAAGCATTCTTTGCTAGCGGATTAAACAATTAGATTCAAAGTAAAACACAGTAAAAATATATTATTTATTATATTATGTATTGCATTTATATGTTAGTTTAGTAAGTATATTTGTGTCGTAGGCGTAGGGTAGTTTTATTAATAGTAAGGAGTATGTAATCTTGTATAGCACCGCCCACAACTTCTGTGCTTTGCCTTAAGGTTGACTGGTAGAGAATGCCTTTTGGTATTAAGTTCGTCTTTTGTATATTAAGGTTCTCTTTTGTGCAATAAAGATTAAATAAATAAATAAATTGTCTACTATACGTAAATATAACTGCTCAATAATTAAAAAAAAATATTAATTAAGAAAAATACTAACAAATCTAGCATTAACATTAAAATGTATAAGCTTCAAAATATGTCTGTTGTACAACATTTACAAAATCAACAGAGAAGATAAGGAATTAAAATAAGAATGAGCCACTAAGCCTAGACCCGCGTCTAATTGAAATCCGTTAATTAAAACACAATGCTCATTTCGCTTCACTCTTCCCCGGATTAAAGTGTCAATGCCACTACTACAGGTCTCAGCGTGATAATGAGTATGAAATTATCTGTAGATCCGACAGTTGCTTCATTGGACATAATCGTTGCTTATCATGAACAACGCTGTAATCCAAAAGAATACTTGCTTCTAATTTCGTAATGCTTTATTATTAGAATTGAAATTACGACACTGTAGCATCTTGAAATGCAGCCTTATTCATGATAAGCGTCGATATGATGGACTTTCCTTTTCCTTTAACCCTTTATAGGGCACCGGTCTCTAAAACGACCACCCTATAGCACTATCTTTTTGTATTTTTTTCTTGTACAGAATTTTTCGTACTATATGATGGCGTTGAGGCTTGAACCCACGATTTTTTTGAGTCTTGCCCATTAAAGGGTTAAAATAAAATATTACGGACTTATACTGTGTCTCTTCGTGCGTTATCTTTCTTTAAAAAATGTATGCATTAAGAAATACTGAATGTTATATAAATATACATTATAGTGAAGAGATAAAAAATCTAATAAAGAAGCACAAGAATTCAAATTAGAAGCATGTATTATTTTGGATTACAGAGTTGTTCATGGTAAGCCACGATATGAGTCATTCACTGTTAAGTTATTCTCGGAAATCAGATGGTAGACGGACTTTCCTGAGCGACGGTCTTATATACCCGCATTGACCTCATTTGGGTCAAAATGATTTTCATTGTCTTGTTACATACCACTCTGTCACACTTTTAGTTGCTGTTTCGACTCAGTATATAAAAAAGGTACACTTGTAGGTATTTCTTTTACACGCTAGATTTCAATCCATATAACATACTTAAATAGAAAACAAAACATCATCTCATACAAAAATCACCACTGCGTCACGTTTTTTAGGGACACAAAATAATACAACGAAAAGAATTTCGACCCATTTACATCTCTCTTGCTTACACACACATCATCAGCCTATCTTAGTCCACTGCTGGACGTAGGTAAATGCCCATAATCGCCACGCGGAGCAAGCGGCACTTTGACACATTACTGCGATCATTGAAGGTATAAAACTTTATCAAATGATCGAGTCCAAGTGTCGCTTCTGCGCGCATGCTCTCGCGCAGCTAACTGTACAACGAAAGTGAAATCGATCGTTTGCTTACTCCGCGCCGTCTGCGCAGTGTCCATTGTTGCGTCAGTTACGTCACGTTTGAGAATACGTTTGTGTTAGAGAAATTTATTGTTGTGTTTTGACAGACTGACGTGTATTTGTTAAAATAGATAAATAAATATCTTGGGATATATTACACAAATAATGTAAGCTCAAATAAGGCTTGCCATGTGGGTACTTGGGGCCAATATTAGTACATTGTGCATCAAGGGAGGTAAGTACGGAATTACTAACGAGAGTGTTAGAAGCCCGACGCCGTTAGGCGGAGGGCTTTCATGACTCGAGTTAGCATTCCGCTTACCGACCGTGATGCATACAATGTTTCTCATCACACTTGCTGACAAAGGTTTTAAGAAATAACATTATTAAATGACGTACTGGCATTTCTATTACTCCTTAGGGAATTTCACTTTTCTATTACTCCCGCTGCGCGCGCAAACAATGGCACGCTTAGGCAGCAAGTGTGATGAAAAATATATTATAGATCCATGGATAAATACTTAAATAAATACATAGACAGCCACGACCAAGGACCAAATATTTGTGATAAATAAATACACAAATAACGTCCTCCAGGAATCTCCAGCTTCATAAGCAAGGTCACAACCAACTAGGGCTACATGACAATGATGATACATGAGTTGGCAAAGTTGAATGATGAGTGAACAGCAAGCTTTAAAAATGGAACATCTCTACTCGCGATAACTTTGTCTCGTTCGCGCAGTATCAAGATTAAAGAGAGGACGCATAAGGTTTATACAGGGTTACTTTTTCACCAGTACAATAAATCAACATACGCAATGGTAGTCCAAACTACAAAACACTAGCATTTTTTGTTACTACCCCTTTGGAAGAAAAAAACTAAAATACCGCTCGAACTTATCCGCAAATGTATCAAGTTTGGACGTATTACGCATCTATCGACGTGAATAACTAGCAAAATTCACGAACTGTCAACTGTTTGTTTAAAATGTCATCGCACGCGGCATGGCGGGTTAGATCACCCCTTCCCGCCGCCTTCGTCATACCGCACCGTTGACGCCTTGTAATTAGTGCGCCCATTATGTTACATTTGCATGAAGGATAAATTAATAAAAAAAATGTTTTGACTTTATTTCATAAATGTGATCTATTATCGATACCAATGCCATGGTAAAATTTATTGTACCTACCGATGAAAAAGTAACCCTACATTGCAATAAATTTACGCATGGATTTGAATCTCATTGAATTTTCTCATCAAACATTGTATCGTACGCAACGGGAACGCGTCGTCTCTAATCTGCTAATAGCGTGAAATTAAACGGCGCGATTCAGCATTTCCTGAAAATAGGCCTGTCAAATTAAGATGGAGGATTAGAGGCACCTGCCCTTCTAGTTAAGCCTCATATCCTTTATAAACTATTAATCTCGTGGTTACATTATTATTAATATTACAGCCAGTTAAAACGTGTTTAAACTTATCTGCGTGCTTACCATGCGCTGCCGTCGCGTTACTAAAGTGGACTTACATTTTATTTGAGGCCCTATCACGAACCACGAAGTGTTGCCTCTCTGCCATACTTACGTACGAATTCACAAGTGCGAAAGAGAGGCAACACTTCGTTCGGGGTTGTAGGGCCTCTGGTTCGCTCGCACTTACGTATAGTAGTAGTAATAGTAGTAAGCACTTTATTGTACAGTGGTGTTCAGAATTGCATGGACGATTTATGAATGAATACATTCATAAACTGTCCATGCAATTTTGAACCCGACTGTACATAATGCAAATTTCGAATAAATTACGAAAATTTTAGTTCAAAGGCGAACTTATAGCTATAAGTGATCTCTTCCAGCTAACGTTAGAGTATATTATAGAGATACAATATGTACAACAAGTATAAACAGGAAGACATAAATCCAACATAAATAGTACCTAATTATATTACATCATTACATCAAACATAAAACTATACATAAATATAATACTGATAAATAAATATGTCTAAAAGATACATATATGTACGTATATAAGCAAAAATATACAGTATTAACACCAATTCAAACTTCATTAGACTGCCAAAACTTTTTCAAATTAACCTTGAGTGATGTTAGAGACTGCGATATATTATAGTAATATGGATAACTTCATTTTATACCGGGTGTCCCAAGATTATGGGACATGAAGCGAAAGTACCTTAAATATCGTATATTTCGCTGAAAGAAGACTTTATTTTATTTTGAAAAATAAATAATACTGCATGAAAAAAAAACTAAAATCTAGCTTTTTCTAGGCATCGAACCTAGTTTAATAGGAAAAAAAAATCGTAATTTTAAGATGTCGTTCGAATTCGAAAGAATGGATGAAAAATAACAATTTTTCTTTTGAAATAAAGTATCTCAAATTAAAAGAATAACCAAATATGTTTGGTTCAAAATTCGAAAAAGATTGTAGTTGGTTCGATTTCCGGGTGAAGCAAGTAGGTAATTTTTTCAATAACTTTGTATGCAGTTTTATTTGCCTTTAAAAATAATATAAAGTCTTCTTTCAGTAAATTATCCTCTCTAGAACATTTAAGGTATTTTTCCTTCATGTTAGTTATGGTAGGTACGCCCTGTATACCATATCGATGGTAATGTATAAATGTGTCAATGTACACGAAAAGGTACCTTGTCACGGTGTATAAAATGGACTTTATTCTACACATGTGTATCTTATACACATTAAGCTTCTGATTTCAAATACGTTAATATCTAGATATCCATAACATTATATACAAAAATATATACCTATATAGACAACACTCATTTCATACTTACTTGTAAATCCTCTCATGGCCTCAAAAAGTCAAGACTGCGACCTTTAATTATGTTACCGCAAAAATGACGCCATGACGCACGCTCCATTCTCTAAAATGACATAATAACTTTTTTCTGTATGACACAGTGTCAACCACCTAACCACAGTGTAACGGTCGCGTCTAGTTAACTCTTCGTTACCGCAACTACCATAGACTAAAGCTGTGGCTACATGTCCGATAAATGTCATATATATGTGTGTGGGCAATGTATCAATCAATCAAACGATAAAAATTTAATGGAAAAAAAACAAATCAAAATTACACACCAAAACATCCACCACAGGTTTCGTCAAGAGATCATGCATATACTGATAATTAAATAACCGGCAACACGCTTCGTCATCAAGTAAAAAATAATTGTAAAAACAAGAAAAAAAAACCCATCAAACATATTTCCTACGCATGGTAAGCACCTGGCCCAAAGGTTCCAAAAATACTCGCTGCATTGCCGCGCTGGACTGCCAAAGATATACCTACGTTGGACCAGGTACGCACCAGACCTAGAATCACAACTTCTATCCCGTAATCGCCTGCCCAGGTCCTTTATAAAGCGTTTCGCTTCCGTACCCCAGGGTCCAGCCGTCAATCGATTATTTATTCAAGTGGTCATAGTAACAAGCACTTTTGAATCGGTATACATTTTTTTATACCGATTCAGTGTTGCTAGTAAAGAAAAGCTTGTTCCGTTCATAAGTGGCCACACTTGGCGTGTAGCTCGCGGGATGACTATTGTGTGGAACTAATTTTTCGAGCTGTTACCTTGTGCTACCAAAATTGAGAAATTGGTGACAAATTATTCAGGGACTGGCAAAGATTACGTGGAAGAATGAATAGAAGGCCTTTGCTTAGCAGTCGGACATCAGGCTTACAGGGGCGTAGCTAGTATAGCATGGCGCCCAGGGCAGGCGCCAAATTTACGCCCCCAAAAAGTTTCCTTTTTAAAAATGAACAACTAATACTGACATCGCCTGTAATTAGGTAGGTAAGAGTCATTTGTTTAGCAAAGCAAGACATACAGTTGTATACCTACATAAATAGGTACCTTTACTTACGATCCGACACAAGTATTTGTAGCCCGAACCAAAACCGAACCCAATACCAGGGCATGTACGAATTCAGCACCCTAGGGCTCTAGCCAATAATACCTACTGTTCAATAAGATATTTCTTCTCTTAATTTACTCAAGCATAATAGTATTTTATGCAACCCTTGTATAAGAGAGGTCAAAAAAGGTGAGTGGCGTGGGTAACAATTTGAAGCAAAGCCTAAAATTGTTATTAAACCACGAGCATTATTTGACTCAGTTAAACAATGTTGCATACAGTACTTTTTCTACGACCACTCACTTATTTTCAAATAAAATTGTAAATTTGAGAAATATTCTTAGTCAAACACAATTTTATTAATCATCAAGGTCGGGCGGGAGACGTCAAAATTAAAAAAAAAGCTCCTCTATGGTTTACTGTTCATCAGAAATTACATTTAAAATAGGTTGGCAGCCATGTATTTCATTAAGTCTTGTATACACGAGGTGTCTTAAAATGCAAAAAACGCACTGCGTGTAATCCCGAATGCGTTTATAGGGAATAGACAATATAGACTTATCTTGACATTTGTAAGGTAGGGGCTTAAAGGTGTGTTCACGACCATGTAAATGACAAATAAATGTACGGGAGTAAAAAAAGACAATAATACTTTTTTGTTGATTTGGCGCCCCCTCCTATTTTGGCGTCCCGGGCACGAGCCCCCTCTCTTTCCCCCCTCTTAGTTACGCAACTGCAGGCTCTTAAAAATAGTTACGGTTATGTGATTGTGTCAAGATTTCTTATATTAATCAATCCCTACAAACGGTTGTGTGTAGACACAGCTTAATAAAGAAAAAAACACATTCAGTCGACTCACACTGATTTTCTTTTTCCGCAGCGTTCGCAAGTCATCCCCACAATTAATTCACGTCAAAACAAATTTGTTTCGTGTTCAGTAAAAAATAATTACACTTTAATAACGAAACGAGTACAGTTCAGTTTTCAGTTTAATTTTTCCGATCGAACTCGCGAATTTTAAAGTTTTTAGAGTTTTATTGCTTCCATATAATTTTACGCTTTCAGCTGCTTTCAAATGCTCGAAATTTAAAATTTCGAGCATTTGCCTCTGTCAATCTAACGATGGCATCGATAGGTGGAGCTGAAAAGTATGTTCAAAATTTGCAACTTACGAAGTTCGCGGCACTCATTAGGAGGTAAATTTGCTGTGTGGTGACGGCAGTAAGAATAGGTACATTCGTCACCACCCCAACTCCTCTTGCGGGTGTCGTAAGAGTCAACTAAGGGATTGAAATGTCACTGACCATTCTACAAGATTGATGATGGGCAGCAGCGTCATTGTAGTGGACACATTACTGCGATCGCCAATCCGCTTGCCCAGCGTGGCGATTATGGGCAT
>JALPQI010014598.1:0-32879 GCA_025490895.1 Thaumatotibia leucotreta
GGTGTGAATTTGCCATGATTTGTTAAAGCACTGGACATGTTTTTTCCGTGGACCGTTAAAATTTTGTTTTCAATAAAGTCTTTAACTATGCCATTTTATTTTGCAATCGACTCAATATTTTTATAATCAGTACGTAGGTTTTATATGTAATATTGAGAAGGAATATTGAAGATTGAATCGAGCTCAAGAGAATACGAGTAAAAAGGAGATTTATCTACAAATAAACAAATTTTTAAAAATGTGTGCCGCCTTTTGTTATACATATGTATAATTTCATTGATTTTGCATTGTAGTAAAGTATGTACCTATTTGTGGTCGTGTACTTTTAATGGGCGATTGATTTTGATTTTCCAAGGCAATTTGATGGTATTTTACCTAAGTATTGTATTGCTACTTGAGCACACTGAACTCGTAAGAACATCGTCATCAAAGCTATTGCCGAAGTACTAAACTATTTCGTCTCAAATTAATGTCGAAAAGGTTTTGACTTGTGGAACATCTTTGATCCTAGTGAAAAAAGCTACAACTCCGCGAGAAAAGGGTATAAGTTTAATACTAGTGGATAAGTAAATACACAGTTTTCGAAAATGACCGGCGAGTTATGCTCTTAAGACCCAATGTACATTACTATGTATACAGTTGTTGCAATCCAATTTGAACCTTTCATGAACCAATTAGAAGAACCAAGTAGAATTTCTTTGGTTTCATTGCTTTCTGAAACAAACGAAATTCTTACCAATTTAAATATAGAACAATAGAAACATAGAGAACAAGGTTCCAATTAAAAATAGGAAAAGTAACTATTGTGGGTCTTACGAGGTTATATCCTGTTTCACTAGAGCCACAGAAATAATGTCAAACATTGCATTAAAAGAGGTTCTCTGTGATTAAATATCACGAGGTAAAAACAGTACGCCCTCCCACTACAGGCGACGCATGAACAATTTGACTACATTATATTATACGAGTAGATAGGAGTTAAATGTAGAAAAGGGTCTAATAAACACAAGAAATCAACGGGATATGTAATAGGTATAAAGATTTCAAACGGTGCGACGGCCAACTGAGTTGTTGAGTCAGCTGTTGGTTGTCCGACGATACACAGATTCATGTTTCGAGGACTAAATATGTACAAATTTCAGCTTAAGAGCTACCTGAGACTGCCCTACCCTTGTTGTTGTAATATGAAAATTCATAAAGAGTTTGTGCAGAAAGTGAATCCATCTGGCAGTAAGGCATACCCATACATACATCTGCCTTCACTTTCCGAACTGTATCTATGAATAGAATAGTAGTTAAACACGGCACCTCTTTCAATTTTTGAATTACACATAGTTGTTTTTGGTTCCTGTCAATATATCCTATTATCAATACAAATTAAACAATATTAATACCTACGCATATCGATTCAGCAAAGGAGATGAAGAGTCCTAAACAACAGAACAATATGTCAGAAAAACAAAGTCGTTCCTAGAATTAGATCGATTGACTTCAGATGTCAATTATTTGAAAGATAAGTAGGTAGTCTAAATTATTTTGATTCCCAAAGACGGGGTGAAGGCCTATCTAGTGCTCCTGCTAATCGGTGCAGTTCATACTAAACTAAAACTAATGAATATACCGATTTCATAAGCAAAACCGCAGCAATGGGATCTAGGATCACATTAAGTTCTAAGTTACTATTTATAAAGTCTAGTCTGTCTAACAGCGACTAGTAAGCCGAGTTATTTGGGCTTCGAATTTCAGTCAAACAATTGTTTCCGATGTTTACTGACCCATTATATTCTGATATAAATATTGAAATCATAAATGCTATTGCGCTTAAATTTTGGGAGGCGTCTTAAAGTACCTATTGAACTAAGGGGGCCAAGAACGCCACATTTATATAGTCAAACTATCCTTCAAATCAAGTTAAATTCTATATTTTCATATGACGTTGGCATGTGTGTAAAATAATATTTTAGAATTTGACAATTTGCCACGATAAAGCAAAAAAAAAACGGCCATATTTCGTAAAACTTTTTAACATGGCAAATTTATTACAGATTTCGTTGTTCATCGCTCAATATGCAATGTTTAAGTCCTATTCTCTAGCATTTTTCAAAATCATGCTGAGTACTTTACCTTGTTATACCTATATAATAACAACAACACATACTTACGACATATCTTAGTTCTTCCGTTTTGCACAAGACTGAAATTATAACCAGTATACCTTATTATTGTATAAACAGTATACCTTACAGTTTGATACTTTTTTCTATTTTGGTTAATATTTAAGAATAGAGAGCACAAAAAATTATAAATAGAATAAACGTTCCATTCAGATTTTGCCAATAATTTTCGACACTTAAATTAATATTTATATAGTTCTATAACTTTAGATCATCATGTAATATGACTTTTGCAGGTACATACGGATTGGATAATATATTATATGAAACACAGCGAAAAAGTTAACATGGACAATTTGAATTTTAAAGCGCTGAGCATCTTATTAAATATTTACATCTAGCTTTTTGTTATGTTTTATTTAAAGATTAGTTTATTACTGATAAAAACAAAATACTGGTATTGTTGATATTGATATTAGATTTGGGTTTTACTTTGTTTGACACAGGAAAGCTTTCTGACTGTTTCTCACTACGTTAAAAAACATTTATATGTAATAACTTGTAACTATTGTCATTTTTACGACAAAATATACTTTTCATTATCGGTCCTATAAGAAAGTGATCAAAGTTACATAGATATACCTAACTCTTAACACAATTTGTTGCTTAAACCAAAACAGATATAATATAGGTAACTATTTATAATAGGGGACGTAAGGGACCTTTTTTACATCATTTTCAAAGTATTGATGCACGTCTATCAAACAACTTGCTTTAAATTTAGTTAAACACATAGTGGGTCTTGTGTATTATTGTATTTCTTATGAAAAGCGTAGACAACTTAGATGATAATATTTGCATTTGACTATTGGTGATGGTTCATACTGGTAACGTCCATCTATATCCAAACGATATAAGGTGGCCCAAGCCTCATTACTTATATTATGTAAATATATCAATGGACAGTTCTGGATATAAATATAGCTCTTTATCTTTATAGGCTTAGCATACGATGGGTGCGGCTGAATGTCGCCACGAGATACGATTTCCCTGGCTTTTACTAACTAACCCCCTTATTCATGAACGTCTGCTAACTTAACAAGCCGCTAATAATTGTTTGTCCCTTTTGCTCTAATGGACAAATTGTTAAGACAAACAATTATTAGCGGCTTGTTAAGTTAGCAGACGTTTATGAATAAGAGGGTAAGTATATTAATAAAAGAGGGAAGGACAGTGTATCTCATGGCGACATACTGTCGCACCAATAGTGTGCTAAGCCTACTGGCATATTATTATTATGTAAAGCGGTATTTTTAAATATACATATAACTTGGAGATTCTGTATCGTATAATTTGCATATGCTATTTTGGTTTAAAGATGGGTGTTGGGTGTAATGTTAGTAATGTTGCATACCTACGCTTAGATTAGCATACATATTAACCCATCAAATTAAGCTAAAGTGAAGTAGATGTAAACTTGGTTTAATATAAAATATCTCTTATTATAAATACATATTAAAGTATATATAGCTTTATAAATGGGCCCGGATTCATATTACTTTAAAATAGATTTTGCTGTTCGTTATAATTTATCTCGATCCCTTAATTCATACTAAATGCTATAATTATACTTATAATAATATTTCCCCACAAAATTTGTAAACGCAACAAAAATGTATTATTAAAAAATTAGCCTTAACTTTACTCTAACTAATAACACTTTAGGTTATCACAATACATAAGTAACTATAATTTTTAAAATGATATGTTACGAAAGTAATTAAATATAATCACGCATATATTATATTCGTTTTAGGTGTAAATATAAAAATACAAGTTGGTTAATGTATAAGACAGGTACAAAATAACTTTGCATTGGAAGGAATGTTTCTTGCAAATAAATTATAACGTAGGCCGCTAATAGGTCGACCAGAGGTCTATTGCATAATAAATTACGATTAATATTATAAGAGAGTCTCTTTTCTCTTTGCCTCAAAAGAATAGAAGGATAATTCCACTTGTGATATTTGTGGTAATTTATTATGCACCGGAGTCCGGACCTCAGGTAATAGATTTGCCAAATATGTGAGCTACAAGTTTATTTCCAAACAAGGTACCTATTTGCTCAGTGAAACTATAATGTACCTACTAAATAAAATTATTTCGTACAGTAATTTATCTTATTTTTAATCTAACGTGTATGTCATTAACAAATAATGTACCTACGCTACAAAATTAAAACTAACAACTGTCTGCCCAACCTATATCTTGATAAACCCTCCAAAATATTACGTTACGCTCAAAAATCGGTAGATTCCATTTGTTCCATAGAACTATGGCAGCCTTAGAGATCAAACTCGTACAAAAAGTCTTAGTCCTATAGCACTAATGAGAATTACCACAAAATCGCATCGAGAAACCCTGCAAGCGCTCCGCCTAGTTCCTAGCTTACAGCACATTGACCCCATTACCGTATTACATCATAAAACCTTCCAAAAACAGCCTTAGATTAAGGTTGCGATGCGTTTAATATTAATGCGTGATGTTCGTATAATGGGGTACTTACATGCGAATTTAAATGAAGAGTTGTCTAAAGAAAAGTATTGGGCGTTCGCGTGACATTAAAGGACGGTTGCCATCCCAGTCGAGATCGTCCTGTTCCTGAGCTGTTCCGGCACACGGTTTCATTTTTAAAGGCCTAGTCGATGAAGAAGCTCCACATCTTCGGCACTGAGCACGCCTCACGCCTAAAGGTCTACGCCACCACCAATAACCTTCCATGGATTCCTCGTAGCGTGCTTTGTCTGAAGTTGACGGTCTTTCGTCATACCGCTTATCAGAAGTGGAGGGGCCTTCGTAGCGGGCGGTCGAACTTGGGCCCTCGTAGCGAGTGTCAGAGGTGGATGGAAGTTCGTAGTACTGTCTTTCTCGGCTGGATGAGGCTCGGTCGGACCAAGTGGAAGTTTCGCTGTCGCAGGGAGTAACGGGGGCACTTTGTATGGGTTTTGGAACATAAAGTGTGTGAGTTTCTTCTGTGAATGATCCGCGTTTCTGGAATTTGACAAAACGAATGTTAGATAGGTCTAATCATAATTTATGTTATGAATTCAAATTCTCACTTTGATCACTCGTAATGATTAGAAGATCCGTGGCTACATGATCTAACTCTCTTAGCTTTAAGAGTCATTACTTAACGTCACTTGATGAAATTACCATTATATCAATGGTGGTCAATTAGGCTCATATTTTTATTATTTATGAAATAAAATAACCTATTTGAAATGACTGAAGATTAAAAAAAACTCAACAAAGCTGTTTGCACAGTTTATATGAGTAATGTTGTTTTATTCGATAGACTTTAGAATCCTGAAACTTTGAATCTGATGATGATGATATAAGATAATGAGAATATTGCCGTGTGGGGGCGGCAGTAAGAATACATTTGTCACCACCGCTACTCTTCCCGTGGGTTTCGTAAGGGTCGGTTAAGGGATTGAAGTGTCACTGACCATTTATTTATCGAAGATCGACGATGGGCAGCAGCATCATGAATCATAGTGGACACAGTACTGCGATCGTCAACCCGCTTGCCCAACGTGGCGATTATAGGCATTTATGGCAATGCGTACATATGCATAGGCTAAGGAGGCCTCTCCAAGTCTCCTTTGTCAAGCAGTGGACTGATATAGGCTAATTGTGTGTGCATGATACTAAGAAATATGATATGAGGAAAACTTACCGTCATAAAGTCGTAGTTTGATCTTCTGAAGCGTCACACCTCTTGTAGGAACTTGATCGGACACACTCCCTGGCGGTTGTCGCCGGACCGGATCATCACCATGCCGTCCACCTCGTCCCCAACTTGGATCACGATCTGGTCGCGGAGGAGCATCAGTCCGTTATCTCCGTCAGATACCTTCGAATTGTAAATTATTATTTAACCTTTTGCAAATTAATCATCACCAAATATAAAAAATAAAAACTGACTTAAACCAATTTCGCTAAGATCCCATCATCACATCAGATATGGTGCCAATGAGACCATCTCGGAGTTATACCCGTTCGATAAAAATATATATTTGAAAAGCGGTTCACGGTACTCGGAGATATCGAGTAAATACACACAAAAAAAATCTGTGGAAATGAGAACCTCCTCCTTTATTTGTAGTAGGTTAATAGTTATTTGTTTTACTAGGGAGCAAAGTGATTGTTTAACTCTCATGCAAATATTGAAACCCGAGCAAGCGAAAGATTCCAGAATTTGAACCACGAGCGCAGCGAGTGGTTCATAAAATGGAATCTTGAGCGATGCGAGGGTTTTAAGGCACGAGAGTTGAACAACCTTTGCTGCCGAGTAAAACACAACATTTTTCAGCACACCAAAGCGGGGAAACATGCGAAATAAAACTCAAACATAACAAATTAGAAGGTATTTATTTGCAAGCCCTCAACTTCCAAAAAATAAACAAATCAATAAATAATAAAACAATAACCAACCTGAAATATTTATTTTGGCGTGCTTAAAATTTCAGGATCTTTCCAAAATAAGACTCATGTAGTTATTGGCGATTTTTCTGTGATTTTCGGAATTATCCCACTTTCGCATCTCGCAATTACCCCAAAGCCACTTAAGTATGTTAAACTAAGATATCACCAATGAAAGAGTAAAAGAAAACAAAACACAACCGAACTCGTTTAAATTTTAAAAGAAAAAAATATTCGGATGCGTTCTGAAATTTGCATAGTGTCAGTCAACACTTTCATTTTCCTATTGTTTTTATTTTTTGTCGTATTTTTAGAACTTTTAATTAAAAGCCTTTTACAACAAAATGTGGTATTTAATTTAATTTGGATTTTAGCATATTGAATATAATATTATTAAAGGTTCATGTGTATGAATCTGTTTGAAACTATTGAGTTTTCGAACGTACTGTCTAGTTCAAACGTCAAAAAGCTTATTCACGGCTCAGGCCGTATAAGTTATTGCTTTAGTCTATCCAGAAAATTAAAAAAAAAAAAACTTTAACTTCTAGAGATTTAAACACAGTTTTGCGCTCTGAAATTGAGGGACAAACAGCGTGTTTACGAGCAGTGTGGTGAAAAAATAATTGTGCGTTCTATGTATGTAGTAGGAAGAGCAAAAATCTGCCATGTGGGGCACTGTCAATTTAAGGGCTAATTATTGAGAAAAAAACACTGAAATGATGTTTCATTTATGTGATTTTAGCTTTAGTCAGACAAAGAAGGATATAATCGTATTAGTTTGCTATTCCAACCTTATTTGAATAGCAAACTAATACATTTGTTATTCTTTTAGAGTCCTTTACTCTAAAAGAATAACAAATATGGAAAAGTTAATCATCGTTAATAATGCTATACCGTACCGATGCCAAGTCAGATATTGTCGCATGACCTTGGATCTCAAGATACCTGGAGCCTAATTATTAAATTAGTTTTAGTCAACTAAGACTCAGGTTTTATACTTAGTCTGTCATTATGGATTAAGAATCTGACACTGAGCCTGTTATACTAAAGTAATAGGTAAATTACTGGCGGTGTTCCTTAGCGCTTATTACCAATTTACTTAATAGGTACCTGTATTGAATATAAAATTTAGCTACCTTTTCGTATAGAATTTTGCCTTAGGTACTTCTATGAAGGTATATTTAAATAAAATAAATAGGTTGCTATTTTTTGGTAAAGATGCAATTTATCTATCTTTGAAATTAAGCTTAGTACTAACGGAATCGTTGTTTCCATTAGCGTATAGATAATATTATCACTTCAATCACCACGTCAGAATTTTACACTTTTGCTGAAGCTTAGATAAAACTATTTGAACTGACCTGTAAATTATGCGTTACTTGCAGTGGCCGCTCCCCAGCCTGCAGTTTCGTGCAATACTTGGAGGGGAAATACCCAATCTTGCCCAGGCATTTGCCCTTCCACCAATCAGGGTCTGAAGTGTCGATGACCGTGACTTTGTACCCCGCCTTGAGGTCTAATTCGTCGGCGTGTCGAGATTTGAAGTTGTAGAGGATCACGTAGAGGTTGGTTGGCAGGAGTCGCTGATGCTTCTGGAAATAGGAGTCACTACTTATAAAACTAACTTTTGTACCCTTTGGGGGGCAGTTCCAGCGCTGCAGAAATGTAAAAAAGCGCAAACTCCAAGCGTGGTGACATTTCGCCAAAGCGTTGAGAGGAGTTTAGCTTCCTGGGATCGGATTGGCGTCAAAAGGTCAATAAGGATGTAGCCCCGTTTGAAAAAGATCGATACCCGATTTTTTTTTATTGGTCCCATACAAGCTTTTGTTCCTGAACAGAAATAGGATCGATTGGCATAAAAAAAAGATAAAAATGAGGATTTTCTCGCATCCTGTATGTTTTTTCCAAAATCTGTAAACGCCAATCTTCATTAATTTGAAATCGAGGGAAGGTAAGACGCGTAGCTACTCTGGATCTGGTAGCTGCTCTCACTGACCCAAAAAGAATTTCCATCCTGTATAGACGTCGAAGATTGTATGTTAACAACGAGTTAGTTGAAGTTGCGGGCCGGAAGTGTTAATGGTGTTATAACTATAGTTTTAATCATACACATTATAGACTTCCAAATGTTTTCCAAATAAGAACTAACGCTTAATCCTAAAGGTGTTCACGCTGGTTCTAGTTTTTTATCGTCAGTACCTAGGGAGGAAATTAGATTCAAATAGGATTACCTAGGCTTCGTCAAAGAACTTGACGGATTAAATTATCTAGCCTCCCAAAGGTTTCCTCATTTAAACGAATGTTCGTTAGTTTAAAATAATGACGTTGTCGAATATTTTATTTCACATTTCAATGTGTTGTACGTATAACTTTTGAAAAATGTAGTATATAACTAAATCAATAAAATGTCATTTGGAAAACATACATTTCAAATATCTATAAATATTAGCTGTTCTTTTATTGATTATGTCCTGTAGCCTGGGGAAAAGGATAGTGATAACTTTATCTGGCGGATATTTATCCGACACAGGTCTGCTACCGCGACCACCGAAGTTCGTAAATTTCGGAGATTTGTCTCTGTCAGTCCAATGAAGGCGTCATTAGAATGACAGAGAATAATCCCCGAAATTTGCGGATTGTGTAGTTCGCGGTAGGGTCGCAGGCCGTTAGCCGCATAAGTAGCTTTCTCTTTAACCGACATTATGTTGTTGAGTTAATAAGAATATTCCGCAACCATAACCAAAGCTAGCAAAAATAACACGTTTGCGAATTTTAAAAACCTGTCCCATCCAGACGCTGAGCCCTAAAGTACTTATATACTGCAATGCGAAAGAAGGGAAGGAAATACATATTCAAATACTTGAAAACTCATATCGCAATTTCGTAGTTAACGCGATTTAACGGAACGGTCATAGGGACTGGCTATTAGTTACAATTCAAAGCCACTTTTTTTACTAGTTAAGTAGTAGTACGGTCAAATCGTACATAATTTTACCCTACACTCGCAAATCAAGTAGTATCGCTGCATTATTGGTATGTTGTTTAGACACCATAGGACAGTATAAATCCATATTTTGCAAGCAAAAAAAAGTTGTGCTATCTGGGTAGTACGTGAAAAACTGCGAAATTTAGGGCCATTTTTTAGTTTCTGATTTTTATTAAAAAAACCTTACGTTTTTTGATATCATATTGACATATGAAAATAAACGTTTAAAGACTAATAAATTTCCAACAAGTTGAGCTAACATGCATTACCGTAGGTCATATAGTTTCAGAGATTCAAGATTTTAAAAAGTACCCCTTTTTGTAAACTAGATAAAATGTTGTGTTTTGCTAACGTTTTCGACTTAATATCGCCTTACCTAATTATGCTACGAAAAACATGCAATAATGACCTTATAGCGCACTTAATATTCTTTAATTTAAGGGTAAAATTAGGTCAGTGAACTTTGTAGTTGAAAGTATAAACCCGAAATTCCAAAGGCAGGAGGCCCGCTATCTAAGTTTTTCATACAAACCGCAAGTCGAGTTGCAAAGCTGCAATTTTGGTATATTATAAAGGCCTTATAGGTATATACGAAAATGCATATTAAAAGAAAAACAAAAAAATAATTTGGGCATAGGACGTAAAAAACGGAAAAAAATTCGCTCTTTTTTTAGTTTTTGACGTTTAACTTAAAATCTATTATCTTTTTGATACTGATTGCTATAAAACTAAGAAAGAACATTAAATTTGAAAGGATTTGAGCTAAGTTGCATCACCGTAAGTTATATATATTTTGAGATACGACATTTCATAAAGTGCCCTTTTATCAAAACATAAACAAATTTTAGGTTACGTTAAAGCTATTCACAAAATATTGACAAAACGTTCGCGCTAAGAAAAAAAAGTAATTGTAGATAATAACTACATTTAATTTGGAATAAATTGAGCCGATAACAATTACTGTAAGTCTTATATTTGGAGGTATACGAGGCTTCAAAACATGCATTTATTTTCTTAACTTAATGAAGGGCACATTTTGAAATGTCGTATCTCTAAATCTATATAATTTAGGGTAATGCAAGGTAGCTCAAATCCGTTCAAATTTAATATTCTTTCATAGTTTTATAGCAATTAGTATCAAAAAGTTATAGTTTTTTAGTTAAACGTCAAAAACTAAAAAAAGTCCGATTTTTTTTCAGTTATTTACGTTCTATACCTAAATCCTTTTTTTTGTTTTCTTGTAATATGCATTTTCATATATCCCTAGAGAGCCTATATAATACACAAAAATTGCAGCTTTGCAACACGACTTGCCATTTGTATGAAAAACTTAGATAGCGGACCTCCTGCTTTTTGAATTTCGCGTTTTTAGTTTCAATTACAAAGTTTACGGACCTGATTTTACCCTTAAATGAAAGAATTTTAATTGCGCTATAAGATAATTATTTCATGTTTTTCGTAGCATAATTAGGTAAGGCGATATTAAACCAAAAACGTTAGCAAAACTCAACATTTTATCTAGTTTACAAAACAGGGTACTATTTGAAGTCTTGAATCTCTGAAACTATAAGACCTACGGTAATGCATGTTATCTCATCTTGTTACAAATTCATTCATCTTTAAACATTACCTGATACATATTGTCAAAAAACGTAAGGCTTTTTTTATAAAAATCAGAAACTAAAAATAGACAGTAAATTTCACAGTTTTTCACGTATAACGCAGCTAGCACAACTTTTTTTTGCTTGCAAAATGTGGTTTTATACTGCCCTATGGTGTCTAAATAACATACCAAAAATGCAGCTTTACTACATGTTTTGCGAGTTTAATGTACGATTTGACCGTACTATAGTTTAAGTTTTTAATTTTTTTTTTTAAATAATAAGATCGTATGCCATAGGGTTTGTTTAGCAAATTATTAGAGTGATCGAAAATGTTATTACATTTGTTAAAATATTCATATAATGCTGCTCAAAAATCGATAGTCCGCAAGACTACAAGCAAAAAATATTACTATCATAACCTATATGACATTTTTTACCTTGTATTCTCTTGTGAACCACTATTTCTCTATTTTTTTCCAAAATAATTTCAATGTTAATTGATCCTTCCTGTTTTCTTTCAGTAGTAGTTTGAATAAAAAATTGTAAGTAAGTAGAAAAAAAAAATTTTTCAGGCGTGAGTATTTAGACATAAATGCTATACCTATTGATATTTTTTTAGGAGTATCAGACGAGTAAGTATCTGCCGATTCCGAATACCTTTTTTTTCATAGTCCTACAATGTTTGGAAAAAATGGTTTCTTAATACTTACACTGGTCTGCTTCACTGGAGAAGGGCAAGGGCTAGCGCTGTTCGAAGACAGACTCTTGTCAGGCTCATCAGGCAGTTCCACGCTGCTCATCCTGCCCCCACGAGCGCTCAACAGACGCCTGCTATGCACCGGTGATGATGGCGCTATAATTCATGATGAAAATCAACAACTGCTTGAAACGTTGGGTACAAGCCTTAGGCGTGCTGTTATTTAGAAAGACAACAGATAACCAGTAGGCTTAGCACAGGATTAGTGCGACAACATGTCGCCGCGAGATAGAATTTCTGTTTGACCCAATGGTTGACTGGTAGAGAATGTCATAAGGTATTAAGTCCCCCATTTGTACTTTTTTTCATTAATTGTACAATAAAGCTTAAATAAATAAATGAGAGTAGGTATACATCCCTCTTTTAATCATATAGTTAGTACAGATGTAGTGCAAAATCCTTTCTCTTCGGCATTTCACGGAAACATCCGAATTCATATTGCTGTCACAATGAACTTCAGTATATATTTCACTGAAGCTAATTGAGACAGGGAGATTAATTCGGACGTTTCCGTGAAAAGCCGAAGAGAAAGGATTTTGCACTACATCTGTACAAGATGGAAAATCTATCTCGCGGCGACATACTGTCATACCAATCATGTGCTAAGCATACAGGTGGCTTACTGTGATCAGGCGTTAATCATTTATCGGGCTACGCGTCACTTTCGCATTTGCATATTTGTTAGAACGTGACAGCAACGACGACATACGATTAAACGCGGGACCATCATAAGCCTAAAGTTTTTTAGATACACAGTTGTGCAGACGTAGTGTCTAGCCATTGTAGTAAGTCTAGCCAAAATTATGGGCAAAAACATGAGTACTTTATCTCAGTGGATGAAAGTTGTTTCGTTAGGATCTTACCAACTTATTCATAACCGTCTCTTAACTTAGAGGGCCGCTAAGTATTGTTTCTCCTAGAAAGGGACGACGTTCCTCCCCGCTACCGTCCGAGGCTACCAACCATTACGAAGAACGTTCAGTATGGGGCCAACATCGAAAGTGTACTTGGAAAATTTACTTTTCCCTACTATTGAACTCTAACTAATCACTCACTTTATATGAGGGGTTAATTTTTTTTAAAGATATTTCTATGTTGGTACATACAAATTGGTAAAGCAGGAAGGGACAAACTATAGTCAGCGGCTTGCTAAGTTAGGACACGTTCACGAAAAAGTGGGTTAGTATTTAACATTTTGATTCAGTTATAAAATGCGACTTAACATATAACTATTTGTGTCTGTGCAACTGGGCATGGGTGAATTGATTACTGATTATTAAATTGGTATTAGTACTTGTAGCTTTGCTGATTTCTTATTTGGACAGAAACCGATATAGAAATAAGTAATATATACATTCTTTTGTCTAAGAAAGGTTGAAATATCCCTTATTACCTATATTATATTTTTTATATCCACGATCCAATAAAATATCAGCATAAATATCTATTAGATTTATAATTTTGTGATTCAAGCCACAAAAACAATAATGCAGTAAGAGCTCATTTACAAAACATAACATAATGTTCAAAATATTTCAGAATTTGACTAAAGTTTAAAAAGTGTAACGTTATATTGAATTGGGAATAGAAGTCCCTAAAGAGCTTGTTTATGCTGAAAACTTAAGTTATAACGAGTTTCTTTACGGGATAATTTATTGAATTTGAAGTAAAGGTTGACACGTGTATCCTGTGAATGAGCTCTCGTCAGTGATAGGTTCGTATTTGTTAGGGTCATAAAACGATTCAGTTCAGGAGCTAATTTTGTCTTTCCTGTTCGTTAACGTTTAAAACACTCTCAAAGTTTCTGTATGTACAGCCGCCAACTCGCCATCAGATGTATCGAAACGCCCAGGGTGCTCGCAAATATCTGAGCAGACCTCTATTGCCATGGTGTAAAGGTGCGTTTAAACCAAAAGAGCATTCGCTGTTCTACCGCCCGTTCTACGAAATCAACCAATCACGTTATGTGTACCGATCGAATTTCGTAGAGTGGGAGGTTAGAACAGCGAATGCTCTTTTAGTTTGAACGCACCTTTAGAGTTCATAATCAGATATTTTTGAGCATCGTGGCCGCTGAGTACAGAACATAATTTTCGTGGAAAGACACTATTATTTATGTTTAGATCACTAAGAAAATTGAGAACAGAGTGCAAAGCCAAAATGCCAATCGCTAATGCTTAGTAGCCTAGCGTAGTATTCTCTCTCTTCTGGGTGCTTAGACAAGTCGCCAATCGCTAACGCTTAATCGTCAATCGTAAACGAAAGGCAGCTATCTTTGTCGCACTAATATGAAAGAGTGACAGAGAGGGAAAACTACGATACGCTACTAAGCGTTAGCGATTGGCAACTTAGCTAAGCATCCTGATTTGTCGTCATTACAGTCACGTTTTGACACGTATGCAACCCATGCAAGTGTCAAAGTGACACGTATGCAACCCATGCAAGTGTCAAAGTGACACGTAGCACGATAAACGGCAAAAACGGTACCATCACAAGCCAGGTAAGACAATATTAGCTACAGTGCGCCGATTTGACCCTTTATATAATTTAGAATAGGCTAGTGCTGTGCTGACTATCAAAGGTCACAACTACAGTGTCTTATGAGTGTACGATTGCTTATCAATCTATTGTACAGTGGACAAACAATGTTGTATCAGTAAATCGATAGCCGACCGTTAATGAGTACTCTCATCCTTGACTCCGGTTTTATATTACCAGTGTTGTGGGCAACGTCAACATGTTGTTATAATATATTTTCTTTATTATCCGTATTCATTGGGCGGAAAATTGTTGCCACGAGATTCTGTTTCGATTGTTTTTGTTTCATACCATTTTAATATATGATTTTTTTTTATATACCTATTTATTTTCAAAATTACAATTTATGTACATAAATTAAATCTAACTAATCTACTTAACCTAACCTATATCTAAGATTGGCCCTTGTAGTCCGTGGGCTAGTCGGCCTGAAATTAGAAAACGGTATAATTTGGGGGTACCAAGTGTCCTTTTTACAGTAGTTAGACATATTCATAAGGATGTTAAAAAAGTATGATAGACATCTCAAAGTGGTAGCTAATAGGCATACGGGCTATTTCAAGATTTCCGTTGTATGACAGGTATGGTTAAAATTAGGAGGTACAAATTTTCCTTTTCACGGATGTTAGGTAAGCGTATAAAAACGTCAAAAATGCAAGATTGCCATTTATAAGTGCTACCTAACAAAAATGGGGGCCAATCAAAGATGGTGGATCTCAAGTTTTACAAAATCAAGTATATCTCGAGAACTATTAAAAATATCTAATTACTCTCTTGAACAAAATTAAAGGCATATCTGTAAGCTTCATATTTTGCATATACACTATATTGCTAAAACCAACCAATAATTAATTATGACCAAATTTATGAAAATTTCGTGATTTTGTTTTTTTGTGTGTCGTGTTTTTACATAGTAGTCATGACGCTAGAAAAATTAAATATTTTTTTAAAGATAGTGTTTTTAATAAGCTTTAATTTGATGTATATAACTTGTTGGCGGCATTAAAAAAAAAGACCCATAAAAATATTTATATGAATTATAGTCATAATCCACCGTATACTTAGTGATTTAAAAGGCGATTTTTTTTATATTTTTCAATCTGGGTTATTTGAAATAAGCACTATTATTTACGAGTGGCACTTCCATCGCCTCTTAATTCACTAAGTATACGGTGGATTATGACTACAATTCATTTAAATATTTTTTATGGGTCTTTTTTTCATACCGCCAACAAGTTACATACATCAAATTAAAGCTTATTAAAAACACTATCTTTAAAAAAATATTTAATTTTTCTAGCGTCATGACTACTATGTAAAAACACGACACACAAAAAAACAAAATCACGAAATTTTCATAAATTTGGTCATAATTAATTATTGGTTGGTTTTAGCAATATGGTGTATATGCAAAATATAAAGCTTACAGATATGCCTTTAATTTTGTTCAAGAGAGTAATTAGATATATTTAATAGTTCTCGAGATATACTTGATTTTGTAAAACTTGAGATCCACCATCTTTGATTGGCCCCCATTTTTGTTAGGTAGCACTTACAAATGGCAATCTTGCATTTTTGACGTTTTTATAAGCTTACCTAACAGCCGTAAAAAGGAAAATTTGTACCTCCTAATTTTAACCATACCTGTCATACAATGGAAATCTTGAAATAGTCCGTATGCCTATTAGCTACCACTTTGAGATGTCTATCATACTTTTTTAACATCCTTATGAATATGTCTAACTACTGTAAAAAGGACATTTGGTACCCCCAAATTATACCGTTTTCTAATTTCAGACCGACTAGCCCACGGACTATTGTGGCATTGTACCGAGGATGCTGGCGGCATTTCCTCGCTGTATCGCAATACTGATGCGTTGTGCGAGGATGATGTTATGATTATTAATTAAAAACTTTATTGAATGTTAATCGTATTTTGAACTAGTTAGAAAACTAAATAAATACCATAGGATATTATTAGATGGGTCCATGAAAAAAACATGTTATGTTATGTTATGTTAAAAGTAAGGTGTTTTTTCCTTCTGTAATTTGATTTGACTATACAATATGTTCTTTCGTGGACCCTTCAATTCACGAAAGGATATACTTAGGCAACAATAAGTTCAATCAAGGCGCGTAGTAAGCAACGATATATATATATATATATAAATATATTAAATATGTATAATAATAGGTCGGTACATAGAAGACAACAATAAATGCTTAATAGTATAGCTTGTAAATGAGTTTTAAAATATATCGCAGGTAATTTATTTTGTTTTCTGGCGAATACATATTTTTTAAATAAAAGTAATTGTTGTAAATACCCATTAAAAAAAAGTATCGTAAATGACGCCGACCATCGATTTACCTCTACAAACCGTAGGAAACAAACATACACGATCGAGTGGTATAGTTTTGTATCATATGCTTATTTATCTTAGTAAAGCCATGCCTCGTGCAAAGTGCCTTGCTCGAACCTAGAACCAAAAGAAGAACCAAAATCACATGCCGTAAAAGTAACCAAATAGATAGTTGTGTAGAAAATTCGAATGATTAATACGAAAACATGAGATGCCGTAGAGCTTAAAGGTGTGATGATCTTCATATGGCATAGATGGATGAAATCGATCAACGAGAGTTTTGATTTTAATAAGTTATAATCAACTCCTAAATTTGTTATGGAAAGTCAAAGGAAATGTTAAAAATCAAAAGCACACCAGTTATCATTTTCAATGGTTTTGATTTTACCTAGCTTTTTCATCGAAAAATATTCTATTAGAGTACCACTATTATCAAATTTATTTAGTACAAAAGGATTCCTCGTTGATTACAATCATGTTTATTACAGATTTTCATACCTATTTATCTACATATAACACATCTTTATATCGATATCGTGAAAGCAAAAATGCACGCAGTAACAGCACCTTTTACACACAATTTAGAGAACAACCTTTTAAATAAATACGTCGAGTAACACCACAGAGTATATCTAATCAGTACAACAGTCATTAAGTTCTATACACACTCACACAAGCCAAGCCAGAGGGAAATCTGTAAGGATAACATCGCTTGTGCGAAAACATAGCTTGGTTGACGTAAAAGTAGGTACATTTATAAGCTCGGTTGACATATAAGTACATACAATAACATTACCCGAGTCCAAAATTACCAAAATTAATTTAAAGGTACATATATCGAGTTCAGAAACCACATTATAGACATGTTCCTGTCATACAAATATAGGCAGGCATGAAAGCGAAAGCGGGTAAAAAGAAGTATTTGTAACAATTACCCTTAGTTTCAGATATTTATATAGTTACTGGCATATGTCTAAATAGGAACCTGTCATTTATTCTGCGTAGGCATAAAAAAACAGATAACTTCTGTTCCCGAAAGTCAATAGTAAAAGTTTCCAAGATTCAATAATAGGTACTTCTCAGAGTGAGTTCTTTTATATTTAATAAGTCTACCTACGAAAATTGACGCTTTATTTCATTACTTCTATTTCTTGGAAACTAGAAAGTAGGTACACAAGAAGTTATGACATAAAGGTAAATTGAGGGTTATGCAAGCAACTATAGAAATCTCATTTATAGTTTCTATGAAAACTACTCTTGTAAAGATTCTTTGACTTGCAGTGGGCAATTTAAGCAGAATTTACATTTCCCCTGAAACCGCCTAGAGGCATTGAAAGCTAAGACCATTTCTTATAGTAGAACTGAAAATAACGGTAAAATGAAATTGAGTAGGTAATTACTGAAGTGATCGTACTAAATTTGTAAATCAAGTTAATACAACTAAGTTAATGGTAACTATGTTAATAACAACAGAGCAAAATATAAATATGTACAGAGATTTTTTTATTGGAGTTCGTTTGGCAAGTAACGTTTACTTCACTCGATTTGAACTTAGAAAATCTTTCGGAACCAAGAAAGGGACGGAAGGCTCGGGCTACAACGGCGACACACGATAAAGCAGGACAGCAGTATCACTTTCGTGTGTTCCGAAGGGTTTTCTAAGTTCAACCGGGTGTAAATAACGCTTTCTATGCCTCAATATTTCTAGCAAAAACCGAAGTTTTGCTTAATGCTTGGTTCAGGGGACATGTATGTAAGAGAAGCCGCTCTGGTTTGTTGGACCCGGGTTTTACGAGTACTCGTTGTGCGTACAGAGGACGCGGCTGCTTTGCGAGGGCTGGTCTCTCGCTGGGCGCCTTCGCAGCTCTCCGCACTCCGGCGAATCCAGTGACAGGCTCTTCATTCTAAGGTTCAACTTTTGACGTCTCGGCGAGTGTGGCGCTATAACAGTCACGCATGATGAGCACACTTACCCTTTGAGTCTCTCGGGTTAAACTAGCGTTAGAGTGAATGAAAGGTTTTGAGTTTATAGATATAATAAAAAACGGTAATGTGTTATGGATAATTGGGGCATGTTTAGATTAATAATATTATTAGATATTATAATTAACACTTAACATGTATATATGAAAATTATGAGAGTTATATAGATGTAAAAGTGTATTCAAAATATCACACGATAAGCAACGAATATAAGATTGTAAAAGTTACACCAATAAAAAAATGTGCGTAAGCATTGCAAACAATTCAAACTTTCTAAAATGAAGTTATAATAAAAAGAGAGAGAAAATGTAAGAATAAAACATAAAGAAAACGTATAAAAACCCTGTCATATTATTAGTTGAGCACTACAGCACCTAAGAACTATTCTACTCTAGCTCTCTACGGTTTTTATAAATGAAAGCATCCTACTTTAACGGGCTATGGTTGCGGCGTAATCAAAGTCCCACTAAATAGTGAATGAAATCTATTAATCGGCCCGTCATCAGCAGCGTTCATTGGGTACAAATAAACAAATATGGCTTCGGATGAGGTAGCAAAATGCTCGTCGATGCAACGAATCTTTGAATGAACAAAGAAGTCAATCTACAGGGAATCGCTTAGATACGAAGTCATTGTTGGTACCCGGTAATGGACTGGCGCGGTCAGCCTGCCTCAACATTTGGGCACTCTTCGAGTTCTTCATCGACCCTGTATGGACAAAGTAAACAGCAACCGTCTATAATTGAACAACTACTGAGTTAACTCGACACCGTCGTACTTCCCTGTAAAGAAGTAAATGTAAAGTTGGCGAAATGAACAAAAATAGTGACAGAAAGGTGTTAAGAAAGCCAACAAAACTACATGTTAGTCGATTGGTTAGTCAAACAATGAGTATTGATCTACCTATATACTCCGCTGGTAGCGTGAGGTGAGTTGCTCGCCGCGTGAACTAGGCTAGAGACGTAAGTTACTCCTATATTGCAAAAAAGAGAAGCAATCTCCAATCCTAAACTGTAGATATTTGTTCGTGCGTAAGTAAAAGAAGTAAGTTAGCGGTTTCGTGTCAGATGTGTATCGACGGTATAAAAACGCATGCAAACGTGATCGCGCCGCCAAGCCATGCACCACTCATCTGCGGGTAACCAGAATAAAAGTAAGCTGCTCAGTTCCGATTTTTATTGTAACAAGTAACAATATACATATCACAGTACGCGGGGCGCTTCGGGGTTTGAAACTAGGGAGTCCGAGAAGCGGCTGAGAGCTACGTCGGGACTGTCGCCTACGCGATATGTCTGAATTATCTGATCTCTGCGGGTCGAGAGTAAAGGGATCATTTTTTCTTGCGCACGCTGCCCGTGGACTTAAGGATGGAGGGCGGTGGATCACCGTTTTCGTTTGTGAAACAAAGTGGCTGTCCGAAAGGCCGGGAACTCGTCTGCTCCGATTCTGCAAAGACAACGGGCAAACAACACAAAATAAATACAAATAAACAAACAAAACATATTATAACATAGTATAAATGAAAAGGGTTTAAAATAAACAAATGAAAATAAAATTAATATGTAAGTCGGTTAACTTTGGATAGGTTGAATTAATGTTTTAATTATCTGACTTTCCGTGAAACGATCGATCCTGTAAAGGATGGACGGGTAAAAGCATCTAAAGTGTATTGCCGAGCTTCGTCTAATTATGACTAAACTAACACAGCAAACGCAAAACAAAAATACATAAGTTATAAAATAAATAACGATCGAACACACATCGGATACGAGGCACTGTAATCCACTTAGAGGACGGGACAAACAAAGCTCATTTCGCAGCTGTGAGACAGTGAGAGAACGATGCGCTACGGCAGCCGTGGGCGCATACTTTCCGGCAGAGAAATGGACCGGTGCTGCGGCGAGCAGCGGCGCGAGCGCGAACCCCACATGGACAAACTCTTGACGCCGGCGAACAGGCGCCGCCGCATGCCGCCGTCGGGCCGCGCGCCGCCTACGACAAGCACCGCTCAGTACCGCGCCCGACACCCCGCACCCCGCCCCCGCCTGCGCCCGCGACTATATCAAATGCGTGCAAAAATAACTCGACACTACTGAAAACGAGTGATAATCTGAGTGAAGCTGCCGGTCGGCCGCCGCGCGCTCGCTCGAGCGGAGCTGCGCGGCGGCCGGCGGCCTACGGCGCGGCTCGAGCGGAGAAGCGAGCGAGCTCGGGTGCGGCGCAGACCTGAGCTGGAGGCGACGGGCTGCGGCGCCACGGCCAGCCCGGCCAGGCCCACGGCCGGGCGCGCCGGCGAGCGCGCGGGCGCCTCCTCGGGCGCCGCCGACACGCGCACTACCGGGCCCCCGCCACCCGGCTTCGCGATTTCGTTGGCTCGCTTCAGAACTTGGTAGGTCTGATCCACTTCCTCCTCTGAGCATCGAGCGAAATGCGGTTAGAGACAGATCGCGATCGCTATATCGACCGGGATGACATGAAACTCGACAGTTATATCACATATGATTTAGGCTGGAATAGTATTATTTGTTAGTATGTAATGTTCGTGATGAACCTATTTGTGATAAGATATTTGGGATGTTAATGTTCTTGAATGCTCGGCTCGGTAGGGTGCAGAGGGGTCACTCCTAACAGTTCAGTTATACTGTACCCTCGTCATAGTAGCTATCAAAATCATCATCGAACTCGACAGACCCCTTGAAGGAGATCTTGGTGAGCCTCTGTCCCGGTAGCCACCCGTCCACTGGTGAATAACGTGAAGTTAGCTTCAACTAGAGTATACAGTAGCTGCGTGTTGCATGTCGTGTAGCTTGGCAAGCTTCATGGTTGTGTAAGCGTATTAGGTGTAGATGTTATGTCGCATAAAGCTATATCTTCAAGATCTGTTTAGCCAATTATAGTTATGGAGATAACAGGAAAACAATTTGCCTGACTAGTATACTTACCACTGCTTCTGAAAGTCTGGTCTGAGTTAAGATTAGTAATAGTATAAAACGTAAGGCCTTTATTCAGCTCGTATTGTAGTCTAAAATAAATTATGCGCTTTGTTAGTCTCGTAAACCCGTCTTGAAAAATGAGCGTCTTTACAAAGGATAACGGCCTCCAGTTTCGTATTCTGCATTCTTTAAATTGGATTCAAGGGTACTGAACAAACAAAACGCAGAATTATCTTTTTATAGTTTTAGATTTCCTTCCGATTTGCTTATCCAGCCAAATTAAGCATTAATTTTTCTTTCTCATTTGTTCTGACTGAACCTCATGAAAATGTTGTCTGAAGTAATATCAAAAAGAGAAATGCTTACTATCTTCTTCGAAGGCAGCCTCCTGGACGCGATGGGACTCGATCTCGGAGGTGCTCTTCTGCCGGCGCAGGAGTCGCGACTTGGTCTGGCACTTGCCAACCTGCGGCATGCAGTCCGCGTGCACGTTGAGCTTGCACAGACGGCAGCGCAGTCCTTGGCGCGTGTGCCCTGGCGAAAATTTGTAGAGCTTAATGATAGTTATTTGTTATACAAGGGTGCAAAGTTGTATTTTACCCGCGAGTATGAAATTGAAATACGAGCAAGCGAAAGGATTCTATAGTTGAATAGAATCCTGAGCGCAGGGAATGTTTTAAATACGAGAAGTAATACATTTGCACCCGTGTGTAACACAAAACTTTTCCCCTCACTTTAGCGAGGAAACTCAAAAAAGATAATTATTTGTTCACATTACAATCATTATCAGGTTAGTTAGTTCTGCTTTTTGTGATTGCATCCAGTCATTTTATCATCATTCACTAAAACAATTGTTACTTATGGTATTTTAGGATTTATGTGTTAAAATCATCATAATCATATTATATAAAGGTTTGTATTTTACACTAAATTCTCAAAAAAATTATTTAATTATCATTAATATGATAATATGGAACGATTTCCATGAGCATTTTACGTTTTCTTACCTGTTAAACGAATGCTACTTCGCGCTCCAAGGTCATTACTTTGCCACACAAGTGAATAATATGCGTTTTTACACGTTCGTATTAAAGGATAAACGAGCGCTTTACGAGCTAGTGAGGGGAAAAATTTGTTATGGCCCTTTAATGGTATGATCAATACAGACAGAAATAAATCTTTATTTGGTTTAAAAGAGCAATGACGCTGCTTTTTAGCGCAACCACAAGACTACGAGTACCACGATCTACTAATGCGTTTCAGTTTAGGACCTAATCTGAAATAGCGATGTGTCAATTCCATAGAAAACGGACAGGCCGAACTTAAATTGAATAGCATATTTAACAAATTAAGCCCCCCTGGAAACAAAGTTAGTATAGATGTGATTTTCGAAAAGCACAGTTAAGGACATAATGTATACTGGTATATTTGTGACCCATAATATCATACAAAAAACAGAAAAGAGAGAAAAAAATCCATGATTATGTCAAGGTGCCAATTGACAACTTTTTTCACTTGTCTAGATTTTTGAGTGGCTACTGGTCGGCAATAACATATCGATAATAAGTATTTATCTTTGGACTCGTTTGGACCTACGTCACAATATAAAATTAAACAAAAACAGAAAAACACGTCGATTCCCTACAGGTAGATAGTGACGCTTCTCGCGTATAAATATTTCATAGAAACCTATATATCAATGAATTTCGATGAAGAGATTGGCAATTTGAATCAGGGACTGCACGGTCAACAGAAGTCGTTATTTACGAACAATAGAAAAAATATTATTATTAAACAAAAATAGTTAAGGCGTCATAACAAACGAATCCGAATTATCAGATTCAGGGAACATAGTTAAATGAACCGAATAATAGAGCGAGGTTGAGGAAACGGAAAAAGGAAGATCTCATTCCAAAGAAGGTCCCCAACTACAGGTAAATTTTATTAAGGTCTGACATAGGATAATAGACGTAAATCTAGGGTGGATCTACGTTAAATTTAATAAACGAAGGAAACTCCGAAGATTTTTAAAGAATGTGAATGATAAAATAGGTACTTTTTATATACGGTTCTTGAAGTTCTTGAAGTAATTGGTAAAAACTCCCTGAGAAGCTAGGAGTTGTATTTGAATCCCGGTAAGGGCACTAATTTGTGTCTTTACCATTACCTCTATGTATTATTCAGTTATGATTTCTTGTACATATTAAGTTATGTGTTTACTCATTATGTAGATCGTCGCCGCATTGTAATGTGGGTAATACTAATTAATTACCCACATTACAAACTCTAGTTGGAATTTGGAATTTGTAGGTTGATTTGTGACAGAATTATTTTAAAATGTAAAAAATTTGGCTGTTCCTTTATTGAGTAAAAGTAAGTATATACTTACATTTATAGGGATCATCAGAAGTTTCTGTCATTATTTTTTCTTCCTGGTCGCGATTCTAAACAAAATGAATTCCTCACAGCTGAAGTTGATAACATGCGATTTTCTTCACAGTCATCAGTTCCACACAATCTTGTTTCTACCTAGTTGCGATTCTGCACAATATTATTACTACACTACAGATATTTTTCGCACGAGTTATTCTTCACAGTCATCAGTTCCACACAATCTTTTTTCTACTTAGTCGCGATTCTGCACAATATTAGTACCACACAACAGACATTTTTCGCACGAGTTTTTCTTCACAGTCATTAGTTACGCACAATCTTTTTTCTACCTAGTCGCGATTCTGCACAATATTGTTGCCACACAAAAGAATTTTTTCGCACGTGTTTTTCTTCACAGTCATCAGTTCCACACAATCTTGTCTCTACCTAGTCACGATTCTGCACAATATTATTACCACACAACAGAAATTTTTTGCATGTGTTTTTCTTCACAGTCATCAGTTCCACACAATCTTGTCTCTACCTAGTCGCGATTCTGCACAATATTATTACCACGCAACTGAAATTTTTCACATACGTTTCATACGATTTTGGCCTATTTTTGACCCTTCCCATGGTGATATTTGGTGACATTTTCGGGGTACTAGCTATAATGCTGTTCAGCAGAGAGTAACAAAAAATTAAACGTGATTTGTCCGATGATCCCCGCTCCCCATGGTGATAATTAGTGATTTTTCTTCATCCCCCTTCCCCCTATACAGTATGACGTGATTAATGGACAAGCCCTAGGTGGGAACCTTTAAAGGTGCGACCGCACCAATGCTCAAAAACGGAGACGGTACGGAATCGCAGTGACGCATCATGGTATGCCCCCCAGACCGATGCTCAAAAAAATACGCAGACGGTACACACAGCAGCAGAAAAAATATATAACTTACTTAAGTGAGTTATGCTGCCCTGGTACCGATTCGATTATATAATTTTCGTTACCCACAACATTTCAAAGATAGGTTCCAAAAGCTGTATTGCTAGCCTAAGATCATGCGCGCCTGGTACCATATCTTATATTTAGATAATGCATACGAAGCCATAATGGCCACTTTGGTTTTGATCTCTATTTACTGCTATTAGGATTTAAAATCATCATCATCATCATCAGCCTATGATAGTCCACTGCTGGACGTAGGCCTCTCCTATTAACTATGCGTATAGACGCATTAGGAGGTAAATGCCCATAATCGCCACGCTGGGCAAGCGGATTGGCGATCGCAGTAATGTGTCCACTATGATGACGCTGCTGCCCATCAACAATCTTTTATTAAATAATGGTCAGTGACACTTCAATCCCTTAGTCGACTCTTACGACACCCGCAGGAGGAGTTGGGGTGGTGACAAATGTATTCTTACTGCCGTCACCACAAGGATTCAAAATGTATATGGGTTAATACTGTGCAGATGTAGAATCGCGACTAAGTCGAGACAATATTGTCTGGAAATGATGAATGTGAAAAATGTATGTTCCGTGGTATTAATACTGTGCAGAATCGCGACTAGGTAGAGACAAGATTGTGTGGAACTGATGACTGTGAAGAAAAACACTTGCGAAAAAATTATATTGTGTGGCAAAAATATTGTGCAGAATCGCGACTAGGTAGAAAAAAGATTGTGTGTAACTAATGACTGTGAAGAAAAACTCGTGCGAAAAATGTCTGTTGTGTGGTAATAATATTGTGCAGAATCGCGACTAGGTAGAAAAACGATTGTGTGGAACTGATGACTGTGAAGAAAAACTCGTGCGAAAAATGTCTGTTGTGTGGTAAAAATATTGTGCAGAATCGCGACTAGGTAGAAAAACGATTGTGTGGAACTGATGACTGTGAAGAAAAACTCGTGCGAAAAATATCTGCTGTGTGGTAATAATATTGTGCAGAATCGCAACTAGGTAGAAACAAGATTGTGTGGAACTGATGACTGTGAAGAAAAACACATGTTATAAACTTCAGCTGTGTGGAATTAATTTTGTTTAGAATCACGACTAGGAAGAAAAAAAATGTCATAAACGTCGAATAATCCATTTATAGTAGTTGTATTGTATTTACATACCTTTTGAATGTAACCAGATACATGAAATATGTTGATCATTTCATTCAACTTTAGCTTGTTATTCAAGTATTTTGTTTCAAAGAGCACAATTTGCCGTGGAAACACATACATACTCGTATAGCGTCCATTAGTTACAGTCACCCCAGACAATCTCCCCGTCGTTATCACTTGAAATATCCTGTGTTAAGGTTAAGACTAAGGTCAGACATATTTAAATATCAATAAAGCTTAAGCCGCTAATTGCAGGAAAGATCATTAGACTAACGATAGCGGACCATCGTCGCTAGAGAAAATATATATTTATTTGTCTGTCTTTTCAAGGCCAATCCGATTAATTGGACTTTCTGTACTGAAACGGATTCATGTTTACGACGTGTGAAATGAAATAAATCCTGATTGGTTCAGGAATTAATAATAAGGGTCTTACTTTTAAATGCTTAAGGCCAGGCCCTACACCTGTAAGTTCTTACGTAAGTTATACGGACGGAGATATACTAAGGAATGTGATAGTGATATTCACCTCTCATTCTTTAGTATAGCTCTGTCCCTATAAGTTACGTAAGAACTTACAGGCTCGCCTTAGAGCAACCGGATCGGTGTTTTGTTTCAGTAAGTCATAGCAACGAGCATATTAGTCGCGAGTTTGTAACTCATTCATAGGATCATCATATCAATCAAAAGGCGTCTATATCCAGCAGTAGACGTCTCCTAAAGATTTCCACAATGCCCACCCACATTCAGCGTACTCCTGTGATCTTCACTTCCGGTACTTGGTCGCCACTCGAGAACCTTTCCACTGCAACGGCCATCGGTTCTATCTACGTGTAATGTGCCCCACCCAATGCCTCTTAGTTTAGCGATTCGGAGAGCTATATCGGTTATGTGGGGTGTGGATGTATCTCGTTCTATTGACGAAGACTGTCGTGATGCTCGATGACTCAGCTACTGCGGCTACCTCGGCTCAGGGACTTTATTTAGGGAAATGTTTAAATAAAAACACTTGTTTACAATTACAACATTACAGTAGGTTGAGTGTTAGTTGGTTAGTGAGCGCGTGATTAGCGCTTGATGAAGTGAGCGTGAGTGAATTGAGCCCTCGCGGATAGCGTATATATATATTAGCTATCCCCACTCCGCGATAATCCGCGAGCGCCCAAAGTCGCGGGTATCTCACGCCGCGTGCGTGTTATATGTGGTAGCGTATAGTGTGATAGTATTTATTTAAATGAATTACACGAAATACACAATGGACAAATATTGTACAAAAAAGTAAAGGAATGGGATTAATTTAATTGGGGAACAATCAATCTTATATCTAGTTAAAGTCTTAGGCTTAAGAATTACATACTAAGACAGATATTTATTTACATGTTATGAGCTACATAAGACAGATATTTATTTACATAGTATGAGCTATAAATGACATAAGACAGATGTTTATTTACATATTATAAGCTATATGCGACAATTCTCCCCCACGTGCGTCAGCACCGTCGTTGAACGGAGAGCATATAGGGATCAATCTGGAGACTGGGCGGCGGACTTCACCTGCGCGGGTGCGTACAATGGCTACTCTTACATGGCCATCAGGGCCGGGAAAGAGTTGTGCGATTTCGCCTCTAGGCCCATGTACCTCGTGGCATTGAACCGTCCGCTATTATCACTATGTCGCCTGCGTGTAGCTTCTGACTTTTCTGGTGTGCGCTGGATCGTGGGAGTAAACTCGGCCGGTATTCTTTCTGCCAGCGTTTCCAAAAGTGGTCGGCTAGAGATTGCGCAGTCTTCCAAGAAGATAGGGATAAATTGCTGTCTGTAAACACTCCCAGCGGTGACATGGCGCTTGATCGTCCAAGAAGGAAGTGATTCGGAGTCAGGGCCTCGTCTTCGAGATCGGGATTCACTGGTGTGAGTGGTCGCGAATTAATTATGTGTTCGGCTTCTAGCAACAAAGTGTGCAGGACTTCCTCATGGGGCGCTCGTTCTTTGAGGGTTGTTTTCAGAGCTGACTTGACGCTGCCGACGAGACGTTCCCAAGCACCACCGGCGGAAGGGTTGCCTGGCGGAATCTTCTTCCACATTATGGATTTCTCGATCAAGAATGGCCTCATGGATTCGGGTAGAGTCCCCTTGGCTTCGGCGATTTCTCGTTCTGCTCCGTAGAAGTTGGTGGCGTTGTCAGAGTAGAGAACGGTGGGTGTACCACGCCGTGCTATCATTCTTCTTAATGATAATATCATAGAGGATGCCGAAAGAGAGGCGGCAAGCTCTAAATGGACGGCCCTGGTGGTAAGACACGTGTACAGGACGCCCCATCTTTTCTCTCTACGGCGACCTATTGTGATGTGCATAGGTCCGAAGAGATCTACCGCTGCTGCGGTAAACGGCGGTTGATTCGCCTGGAGCCTTTCTGGTGGTAAGTCGCCTACAGGAACCTTGAGAGTAGTTCCCTTATAGGTCCGACACCATTGGCATTTATTCGTTAAGTAACGAATACTACCGCGCAGTCCGATAATATAATAATTCTGCTTTAATTCGTTGATCACAGTCGCGTGGTTGCCGTGATTGTACAGAACGTGATAATGATGAATCAGGAGCTTCGTGAAGCCTTCTTTGGCGTGCAAGACGGGTACGTGGACTTGCTTGTCAATTCTAGCATCGAGTATAAGAACTCCATTCTTGTCCAGTTTAACTGCAATTTTGTTGTAATGCAGACCTTCTTGGTAGTGCGCGCCCAGCCTCCAGCAACTTGATTTCCTCAGCGTAGGATTCTTGTTGACTTCGTCGTATTAACAAGATTTCGGCCAAGTTCAAATGCCCCTTGTTCATTTCTGTTTCTATTTTCTTGTATAGCGGTTTGGCCTTAAAAGCCTCGGCGGCAATCAGAACTCTAGCCGTCGCTCGGACTAACTTTGAAAATTTAGAGAACCTATTTACGACTGGTAAATAACCGAACTTATCTTTTTTACTCGCGACGCCCGTACATATAGTTTTAAACGCGCGTTCCTCTCCGGTAACGTCCGTACCGGCGAGTGTTTTTTCGACCGGCCACTTAGCTGATTCTTGACGTATAAACTCGGGCCCGATGAACCATCGGTGATTCGTTCCGAATTGCGCGGGAACGCCTCGGGTCGCGTCGTCGGCTACGTTTAACGCACTCGGTACCCATCGCCAGTCGGCGGGAGTGGTTGTGCTTTCAATTTCCGCTATTCTATGGGCTTACGAACGTTTTATACCTACGCGGGTCTGACCTGATCCATGTTAACGCGGTTTTTGAATCGGCCCAAAAATACCTATTCTTTATAACGTAATCCGATTCCTTGACTATTGTTTCGGCTAACCTGGTCGCGAGTACGCAGCTCTGTAGTTCCATTCGTGGCACGCTAATTACTTTCAGCGGTGCGACTCGTGCTTTCGCTGCTACGAGCGCTGAAGTACGTAGTCCCTCTGGACTGGTACTTACTATATATATAGCTGCCGCGTATATTTTTTCGCTCGCGTCGCAAAAAACATGTATATCGGCTTCTCTATTGAACGCCTGTACGTGACGCGGTATTTCTAAATATTTTAGTTGCTGTACGTTATCGACGAATGACCGCCATGCGGGTGCGAGTGAGATAGGAATAGTCGTATCCCAATCTATACCGGTTCTCCACACCTCTTGCATGAGTGCTTTACCTAGCACTGAAATTGGGCTTACGTAGCCTATCGGATCGAATATGGACATTGCACTGCTAGTAACTTGACGTTTTGTAGGTAACTTTTCTCCCTTTAGGACGTCTTCGGGGCGTATTGCGAAAGTTGACGTGGAATCCGAGCGTATCTCGTTTATGGTTCCATTTTAAGCCTAACGTTCTTTCGCTTTCGCTCCCCCCGATAATTGACGTTTCTTCCTTGGAGCTTACTACGTCAGAAATTACTGCGGGATTGTTTGACGCGAACCCGCGAAGTTCGAACGACGCAAGCATGTTTAACTCGTATATTTCGTTTATAACGCGCCTAACTTCGTGGTCGTCCATGTCGAATGCTACTAACATGTCGTCCATGTATGTGTTTTTTATGGTTTTTTCCGCGGCTATCGGGTACTTGTCTTTGTGTGCGTTTGCGTTTTCGTTTTTGACGTATAGCGCCGTCGTAGGTGACGCAGCTGAACCGAATATTAATCGTTTCATTCTATATTCTTGAGGTGGGGCTGAACGGTCCTCCCCCCTCCAAACGAAACGTAACGCATCCCGATCCTGTTCCATTATTTCGATTTGCAAGAACATTTCTTTTACGTCGGCTATGACCGCGGTTTTGCCTTCTCGGAAGCGCACCATAACGCCAAAGAGTGATTCTAGTAGATCGGGCCCGGCCACCAGCGCGCTATTTAATGATCGCCCGTATGCCGTAGCCGCCGCGTCCCATACTAGCCTCATTTTTCCTCGCTGCGGATGAAACGTCGGAAAATGCGCTAAGTACCATGTTCGGGTTCCTTCGGGTGGGGGTGGCGAGTCCATTTTCTCCGCGTAACCTTTCTCGAGCAGATTATTCATGTGCTTCGTATACTCGGTTTTCAGAGCCGTATCGCGATCGAGTTTTCTTTCTAGACTGTAAAGTCGTCGTAACGCGTGAGCTCTGTTATCCGGGAGAGTTTCATCATCGGTACGCCATAATAGTCCCGCCCTATATCTATTTTCACCCGGTATTTTTCGACATGTTGATTTTAATAAATCTAACGCGCGCTGGTCGGGATCGGTACGCGGTAGTTTTTTTTCTATGCCTAGTGCCTCTATGTCGAAATGCTTTTTCATAAGCTCGACGGCGAGATCGTCCGCGGTCTTAGGCCGTGCGTGGCCTATGAAATTTATTGCCGCATCGCCTTTACGATGTGGCCCATGGAGTACCCATCCTAACTTCGTCAGACTCGCGACGGGTAGGTGAGGTTTACCGCTTAGAATTTGCCGTGTTACGATTAGATGCCAATTATCCTGTCCTATTAGTATGGTTGGAACCGCGGTGTCGTAGCATAGTTCGTCAATGACATTTGTTAGATGTTCGCATTGTTCGACTAATTTTCTGGACACCTCTTGCGATCCTACACCTATTCTTCTAATAGTCAGTGCTTCTATCGTTTCTAAATGACGACTGCAGTGACCTCTGATTCCGAAACGAATTGTATACGAATCTGTGTTGCTAACGGTACCGCCTATGCCTTGAATATCGAGCGTTTCCCCCCTCTGTTGGGGGGCTATCTTGACGGCCGTTTCGTGCAGGATCAGTGACATCGCTGCACCTTCGTCTAATAGCGCATGCGTATGCGCCACGCCTGACGGACCTGAGACTTCTACCGGAATAATTTTAAGATACGCCTGTGCTAGTCGTATCGTATTTACGCCTCCCGGTGAGGCCTTGTTACTTTGAGCGCTAGCCGTGGTTAAACTTAAACCGTGCAATAATTTGTGGTGGCCAGCCTCGCACTGGTTTACTCCACAAGCTACGTATTTACATTTGTACGGTCTACGATGCGCGAACCCTAGACACCTAACGCATAGCCGTGCATTTTTTACGAACTCCCATCTGTCGGCGATCGACGCGGTTATAAACTTCGCGCATGCGCTGACGTAATGGTTGTTGGCATTCTTGCATATAGGACACGAATCGCGCGGTACGCTGACGCTGGGCGAGCTTTGTTTCGGTCTAGCCCCGCTTGTATACTCGGGTTTCTTTTTTATTTCCCGCGGTTTCACTTGGGCTACCGTGGGATACCTCGAGCCTTTGCGCGGTGTCGCGTTATGTACTTCCGATTCAGAGTCGCTACTATTATCGCGATAAGACGGTGGCGCGTAATTTTGTCTAGATTCTCGTTTTGAGCTCTGTTCGAAAGCTACCGTATTCACGTGATTTCGCGACCTACTTTGTTTACCATGACTTACGCGTTTCGCGGCTTTGCTTATATCGTTCAAAAACTCGGAGATCGCGACTAAATCCGGTGTTTCGCTATTTGCTTGTTTATACTTTGCCCATTCGTAGCGCACAATTAAATTTAGTTTATTAACTATTTTATTTACAAGTTCCGGCGCGCACAAGTATTTTTCTTGTCTTAATGATTTTATCGTGGCCACGGCGTTGGCCACGTGCGCGGCGAATGTCGTTATATTACTATTATCTTCTGCCAGGCGGGGCATACGTTTGACATTATGCAGCTCGGTGAGGATTATTTCCTCAGGATCTCCGAACTGTCTTTCTAAAGCTTCTATTATTTCGTACGGGTCTTGCACCGTGTACATAATTGATTTGACGGCCGTTCGCGCTTCGCCTTTAAGGGCTCGCCTAATCCTACTGACGTTATTCACCGAGCTAAACATGGGCGCGGTGTCTTCGAATTCGGCGCGAAACGCGATCCATTCCGTAACGTTGCCGTCAAACGTGGGCAATTCGGGCGGTTTATGTATCACGGGAGTGTATTGCGTATACGGCACATTAATCGCTTGTGGTTGAGTTTGGCGGTATTTCTCGGCAACGGGTGCCGGCGGCGCGGCCTCGCGGGGCGACGGGAATTTGATATTCGCGACGGCTGGTTTTAACTGAACTTGTTGTTCCACCCAACCTCTGACTCGTTTGCTCGGTTTTACTAATGTCG
>JALPQI010014599.1:0-33454 GCA_025490895.1 Thaumatotibia leucotreta
AAAAAAAATTTTGCTTTTTCTAGGCATCGAACCTACTTTAAAACAAAAAAAAAATTTTTCGTAATTTTATTCTGTCATTCGAAAGAATGGATAAAAAATAACAATTTTCCTTAAGAAACATAGTATCTAAAACTAAAAGAATAACCAAAAAAGTTTGGTTCAAAATTAGAAAAAAAATTGTAGTCGGTTCGATTTCCGGGTGAAGCAAGTATTTTTTTGAAAAACTTTGAATGCAGAATTACTACATTTTAAAAATAAAATAAAGTCTTCTTTCAGCAAAATACGCTATCTATGATATTTAAGGTACTTTCCCTCCATGTGGCATCGCCGTGGGACACCCTGTATAACCTTGAATTGTAAATCGCAAGTTACTCTTAGTCCGCTCGCTTTGGCTTGGCGTTGGAGCTTTTGTAAAAAAAAACAAATCTACTGTTTTGGACACAATGTCATACATCATTATCAGCCTATGATAGTCCACTGCTGGACGTAGGCCTCTGATTTGATTGATGACGCTGCTGCCCGTCATCAATCAAATCAAAGAATAGTCAGTGACACTTCAATCCCTTAGTCGCCTCTTACAACACCCGCGGGAAGAGTTGGGGCGGTGACAAATGTATTCTTACTGCCGTCACCACACGGCAAGGACACACACACACAATGTATTAGCCGGTATTTATCTGTTACTTCCATTTCAATTTACAAGTGATTTTCCAGGATTATGGGCGGTTTATTTCCCTCTTTATATTACCATTCCAGGAAAAATCATTATAGATGTTCACATCACTGTTCAACCGCATTTGAAAGTTCTGATATTGGAAATGTAAGATTTCTTTTCATATCTCTAAATCCGCACAGAGGAGCAGATATGAGGAAATAATAATTCAACGGAATATTACAATCGAGACGTACTCGCAACTCTTATTGTTGCGATAGCTGTTCGGTTGGATTTAGCAGAAAACCGGCTATGTTGGATATTTTATTTTAAAGTATTCTATAAGCCCACTATCCATGTTTTTTCATATTTTTTGGATCCATGGATCATAAGTTGTCAGCCTCTGTAGCCTAGTTGGTAGCGACCCTGCCTACGAAGCTGGAGGTTCCGGGTTCGAATCCCGGCGAGGGCATTATTTGTGTATTTATTTATCACAAATAATTGTTCCTTGGTCATGGCTGTCTATGTATTTAAGTATCTATAAGTATCTATTATATACAATATCGTCGCCTGGTACCCACATCACAAGCCTTAATTGAGCTTACCGTGGAACTAGGTCGATTTGGGTAAAGATGTCCAAAAAATATTTATATATTTATATTTAAGTTATAACGAAGGGGGACATTTTTTTAAAATTCTGGAGCGATTATATCCGATAATATTGACTTTAGACAAAAAAAGGTCCTTATTATTTTTGAAAGACCCCAACACATTTATATATAAACACATATAGGTTCCTGTATGTCATCGCTTAGGACCCATAACATAAGGATTGAGTTTACTGTGGGACTAGGTCGAGTTGTGTAACATTTTGCTATGATATTTATATATGAATATTTATTTATAGTTACGTTTTAATTTTTATAAATCTATATAAATAGGCTGATTAGCAAGCTGAAGTGGCAATAGCAGGCCACATTGCACGCAGAGCAGATGGTCGATGGCGTCGAAAAGTGCTCGAGTGGAGACCACGGTTAGGCAAACGCAGCGTAGGACGTCCACCCACAAGATGGACAGACGACCTTATGAAGGTCGCCGGGACACGCTGGATGCAGGTCGCATCTAACCTGTACATGTGGAGGTCCAGAGGGGAGGCCTATGTTCAGCAGTGGACGTCTTCTGGCTGAGATGATGATGACATAAATAGGTACTTATTGAACACTTGTAAACAGACAATTTAAAACGCAATCTCAAAGTTTACCGATCCACAATATCGGTGCGTATATTTCCATTCCAACCGCAACAAAAACCAATATCTGTTAAACCCGTATTTGCCTCAAATAAATACATTTCGCCAAATAGAGCCTCACTCAATGTGTCATCTTCAAATATTTCGCGTTATTTTTCTCTGGAATGTTTTATATTGAGTTTAATCAAGAAACTACGCGGCGGGAAACCCACCCCGGGTTAGCAACAAGTGATTGAATATTTAGGTATAAAAAATACTTTTCGTGTTGGTAATATAAGGAATTTGATTACTGAAGTTCAGAAAAGTTGTTCCTAAATATTATTTATCACGACAAAAATGTACAAAGTGGATTTTTGATACTACCTTAAACAGGAGTTGGGGCCTATTTCTCAAAAGATTGTAACTTGTAATACAAGCGGAAGTCCTTATCTAACTTATAGTGTCGAATAGAGACTTTCATTTGGATTACAAGTTACAAGCTTTCGAGAAACGTGCCCTAGGTGTTTTGGTAAATTTAAAGTTTTGTTGTTAATGTCCTAGTAATCATCCCTGAAATATACAACTACCTGTTACACTGCTATGCAGATCCTACCAAGTTGATGTACCGGTCAAACGAGCTGTCATCTGAAGTAGGCTGCCAACAAGGAGATCCCCTGGGGCCAGCAATCTTCAGTTTGGCAATAAATCCGATCATTCGAAATTTAGCATCTAAATTCAACGTTTGGTATTTGGATGATGGGACCTTAGGAGGCGACGTAGATTCTGTACTTTCTGATCTATCCCAAATTATTGACAAATTTAAATCTATTGGCCTGGAACTCAATTTCGACAAATGCGAACTGTTCATTCCAAATTCTTGCAACAATATTAATAATTCGGCTCAAAAATTCCGTCAACTTGCACCTAATATTAAAATTATAGATAAAACTAACCTTTGCCTCCTAGGATCCCCCATCTACGAGGAAAGTTTTCAAAATTACATTCAAAATTCTGTTTCGAAATTTCACAACCATTCCCACCGTTTACTCGAAATTAGTCCGCATTATGCTCTTAGTATTATTAGATTTTGCCTGTTTGTTCCTAAATTAACGTATGTCCTTCGCTGTTGCCCACTATGGAAAAATCAAACTCTCTTGTCACCAATAGATGACCTAATCAAAAACAATTTGGAATCTATACTCAATATTAAACTTAGTGAGCAGTCCTGGACCCAAGGATCCCTTCCCATTCGGTACGGTGGATTAGGGATCCGCAAAATTTCTAGTATCGCTTTACCGGCTTTTTTGTCATCGGTTCATAGCTCGTTAAGTCTCATAGGAAAAATCCTGCACACAAACTATGAGACCTCGGGCTTGGCCGATGCAAAAAATGCCTGGTCTATTGCTTGCCCCAACCAAAATTTCCCCGAACATCCAAAATCTCAAAGGAGTTGGGACGACATTTCGTGTAAATTAGTTCTAGATTCCCTACTTTCACAGTCGTGCACTAATGAACGAGCCAGAATATTAGCCGGCAGCACAAAAGAAGCCGGGGTTCTGGCTCCATGCACATCCCTCCCCAAATACTGGAACCTTTTTAGACCCCAATACCCTCCGTTTTTCAGTTTGTCTCCGTCTCGGGGTCCCGGTCTGCGCCCCGCATCGTTGCCCCTGCGGCCACGAGGTGGACCGCCTGGGCCACCACGGACTTTCCTGCCAAAGGAGTGCGGGCCGCTTCTCAAGACATGCTGCCCTTAACGACATCATCCGTAGGGCTCTTGCGTCGGTCAATGTTCCGGCTCTATTAGAGCCTACCGGCATATCAAGGACCGACGGCAAGAGACCGGATGGGATGTCTCTGATTCCATGGAGTATGGGACGGGTGCTAGTGTGGGATGCAACATGTGTAGACACACTAGCCCCGTCACATCTCCCTCGGACATCCATAAGGGCAGCAGCAGCAGCAGAGGCGGCTGAAAGTGCTAAGGTAGGAAAATACAGTGGTCTCGGCGCTGACTATAATTTTATCCCTTTCGGCGTCGAGACCCTGGGTCCGTGGGGCTCTGGTGCTTTGAGTCTCTTTAAACAACTTTCAAAGAGACTCAAAGATACCACAGGTGACCCAAGAGCTGGCAGCTACCTCGCTCAACAAATTAGCCTCGCGATCCAGCGGGGTAATGCTGCCAGCATCTTTGGTACCATGCCGCGGGGGCCGTTTTTAGATTTAGATTTAGTTTAGTATATATTTATTTGTAGTGTAGTTTGATAATATAATAGTTTTAATTTTGTATATTTTTGTCGCTTATAAATAAATAAACAATTTACTAGTTAAAAAAAAAAAAAAAAAAAAAAAAAAAAAAAAAAAAAAAAAAAAAAAAAAAAAAAAAAAAAAAAAAAAAGTCCTACTTATTTTTTTCATATAAAATAATTCAGCACAGTCAATGCGCTACACGATTACAATTTTGCTTGTCACAACTGCCTATTGTCATCCGATTATATCATAATACATATAATTATTATATAAATATTAGATGTCATATACCAAAGAAAAACGACCAAGATCACCTATGTCCGAGGTGGGGATCGAACCCACGTACTCCGCTTTCGCGGCTGATGCCTGTACCCCTCGGCCACTCGGTCTTAGCAACCACCGGTCAAATTTCTCGGGTATCGAGGGTTGCCTGGTGAAACCCTATAAGTACGTGACACCTAGTTTCGAGAAAAATGATGTTAAAGGTTTATTGTCATCGGACACTTATTTTGATAAATAGATTCGTAGTTTCATGAGTGGTTTGTGAAAAGCAATTTCATTCACTTTAAGTTTATCTATGTTTTAGTTATGTAACTCATCTAGTTTTCCTGTAAGATAACATTTTTTACCAAGGGGTATCGACTTATTGGGTTTACGCATAAATAAAAAAACCATATTTGTTACTAAGAGGGTATTATTACCAAATAAAAACTTAAAAAATAGACGAATCTAAAAGTAATAATGGTATTATTCTACATCTGAAAAAGTAAATGCTATGCCAACAAACGTTTTTAGGCTTCTTATCCATCCATGATACTCTTCAGGTATAATTCAGTATGTTTCAGCGGAGCAAAGTGCTTCTATGAACGGTTTGTCTGTGACTGGACCTGGTGTTTCAACGGCGGATAAAAAAATATAAGCTGAAAGGCAATGAGGATGGTGGGTTTCCATGGTTTTGAGGATCCGCACATTGTTTTGCGTTGCCTATTGTGTTTGTGGTACTACTGGTACTCATGCTTTAGTTGGGAAAATCAGTTTCAGAAAAGGACTCCTCCGATCTTAATGAATCGCAAATTGATATTGCCACCCAAATGCGCTATATTCTCAACGACAGTAATGGCATGTCGGACTCAAGTGAGTCTTTTGTAGATTGTTGAAAAAAAAACTGTTGTTGGAATCGATCTGTAACTTGATTTATTGTGCTTGCATTTTTTCCGGATGATGAAGCTGACTTATTTGGCCGTGACTGTTCGGGTGAGGATCCTGCATGTGTGCCGCATCCTGGGGACTTTCGCAGTTTTGATGAGTCGCGGATTGATATCGCCGCCCAGATGCGCAGTAGTGGTGGTAAGGGGACTCAAGTGGGTCTTTTACAGACTGCTTGAAAGTGGTGTTATTGGGATGAAGTTGCTTATACAGGTAATTTATTCTGCTTTCGTTTTTTTTTCAGATGATTGAAATGAGGATCCTACTTGCGACTGTTTTGCCAAAACAAATAGATTTTGACTCGGATTTTGCTACTGAGGGTCCAAATGTTTCATCCAAATAGGAAGATTTTTTTATGAAGCTGATTGATGAAGTTTTGGATCGAGTTTGGATTGCTGTGGAGGATGACTATTCAGCGGGAGCTCCTTGTGTTTCTGATACAGATTCGAAGAGCGATGCACGTCGGCGAGATGATTCTGGCCGTGACATTGTTGTTCCTGAGGGTCCCGGTCCAGGGAAGCATCGGGAGCGTTCCTTGCCGATGCTTGACGGTGTTGGTCTTTCTGGTCAAGGTGAATGTATGGAGGGAGCTTCTTCTTGCGTTTTGGATTCCGAAGACGATACATTGAGGGTATTGGAGCCGACTGACTCTGGCCACAGTGACGGCATGATCCGTGAGCGTTCCGGTGCTTGTTCGCAGGTGAAAGGCGCTGTTGACTTGATTTTGGACAGTGTTTTGGATAGGGTTTGGGATTGTGTCGGGCCCCTGAAGCGACGTAGACAGGCTGAGCTGTCTGAGTGGAGGGTGGATATCGCTAAAAGGCGAAAGCTGCTAAAGTTCCAAAGGAGGCTTCAACGATCGAGGAGGTTCCAAGGAGGTTTTGGAACTTTAGCAGGACGCTTAACGCCTTGGGTTATATAAGGTAGCCCTTCCATTTTACGCTTTTAAGCGATATCTACTTTCCGTTCAGATGGCTTGGCTTCCTTGCGTCGCTTCAGGGGTTTGACGGAATCCCAAACTTTGTCTGAAACATTGTCTAGAATTGGGTTAGCAGTGTCTTCTGCTTGTGGGCAGGCGCCGGAGCATTCGCGGATCATGCCGTCATTGTAGCTGGAGTCGGTTGGTTCTGATACTTTTAATGTATCGTCTTCGGAGTCTGGAACGTGGGAGGAGGCTCTTTCTGTGCATTCGCCTTGACCAGAGGGACTGGTATTGTCGGGTGTCGGCAGGGAGCGTTCCTGGTGTTTCCTTGGACTGGGACTTTCAGGAATGATGGTGTCGTGGCCAGAGTCATTTCGCTGAGGTGCGTCGTTCTCTGGGTCTGTGTCGGGAGCGCAGGGAGCTCCCGCTGAATGGTCATCTTCTGCAGCGGTCCAGGCCCCGATGTAAAGCTTCATCAATCAGCACCATAAGGGGGTCTTCCTGTTTGGATGAAACATTTGGACTTTCATTGGTGAAGTCTGGGTCGAAATCTATTTGTTTTGGTGAAATAGTCGTGGGTGGGATCTTAAGTTTAATCATTTCAGGAAACCGAAGGAGGAATAAATTGCCTGTTGGCTTTGTCCTAGTAACGTTGTTTTTGAGTGGCCTGTAAAAGACTTGCTTGATTCTTCTTACTATTATGATTGTGCATTTGGGCGGTGATATCAATTTGCGATTCATCGGAATTACGAGGGTCCTTGGGATGTGGCACATGTGTGGTATCTTCATCCGAATGGTTACTGCCGGGTGGGTCAGTTTCATTATCTGGAAATAATTTAAGCATGATGAACTGAGTTACCGATTGATCCTAACAACGGTTTTTTTTTAGTAGTCCACAAGGAACTTGCTTGAGTCTGGCATGCTTTTGTTGTCGTTGACAATATAGCGCATTTGAGTCATTTTCTGAAATTGTTTTTTTTAATTGGAGTGTGAGTATCACAAGCACAATAGGTAGTAACGTGGGACAGTGTGCGGATCTTCAAGGCCATGGAAGCTTACCATCTTCATTGTTTTGCATGTAATAGCTTACATTTTTTTCAATTGCCTTTGAAGCACTGGGTCTAGTCATGGACAAGCTGTTCATGGAGGCACTTTGCCCTGCTGAAACGTAAAAAATAATCAATATTATTTAATTAAAAGTACTAATCACAACTACCTTTTTATTATTTTTATCGTAAGAATCACTCAAAGTCGCGAAGTCTCATTAATCGTCAGTGCTAAAACCTGATAAGTTCGCATAAAACAACAACAATTATTTTCATAGTCAGTGCTAAAACCCGATAAGATCAAATAAAACAACAACAATGCTTTTCATAGTCAGTGCTAAAAACCGATAAGTTCAATAAATCAACAACAATGCTTTTCATTGTAACGGTTATTTACAATAGCTTACATTAATTGTTACTTGGACTCATTACTATAAACACGGTGTATAAAATATGACAATTCTACGTTTATTCTAGGTTAGAAAAGTAGATTACCTGTTTCCAGCTTATTACTGCAAGCTAGGTAGTTGCACTAATTTTCTGCCTCGGTCACCCATCACACAACTTTGAACACAATCATTCACAACATTCTTTAATACGATACACTCCTTTTTAACAGCTATTTTCAATTAAATATGCAACGTCACAGCGGTGCGCTTGCGTTCGTGACGCTACTTGTCAAGGCTGCGCATGATCATGGGGCCGTCGAAAAACTTATAGGGTTCTTCCCCGGAAATATTTGAAAGAAATTTGTTAAAGGCCTCTTGCGAGAATCCGATTACTGGACTTAACATAATATTTTATTAGAGAATTGTTTCAAATAAGTACTATAAATTTATTTGTTGGGTTCTCTTTGAATAAATTTGTATGTGCAATAAATGATATCGTAAAAGTAGAATCCAACAAATGCTTTTAACGTATTCTAATTCGTAATAAAATCCTTTAAAGTTTGCAATCGTAATGAGGTGAGACCGGGTAAGTAACAGTAACTGGTTCTACATTGTGTGTTTAGTTTGATTAGGTGTAAATATCTCGGCACTAAATACCAATAAATATACATTATGTGGTTCTTCCATTAAGTAATAAAAAAAAATTAAGTCTTAAATGTAGTTGTAGTATTTAGTTTTGAATTAATAGTTGAAATCAAGTACTTATTGGGTTATTTACTCGGCATATTTCCGTGATACATGTAAAATCAGCTTATCTGATATTACCATTACATTGACCGATACTGAATCATTCTAAAACTGTTTTTACTTTAAAATCTCACTTTTTGTCACTTATCGGGTTTCACCAGGCAACCCTCGGTATATGCAATCCCTTACAAGGCCAGGCGCCTTTGACCATTCTCTGAGGGCAAGCAATACATGCCTGCACATACAATTATATTAATTATTTCTACATGTAATTATATCAAATTAGTGTTCGCATTACATTGCTGCACGATACATTTTCAAATGTATCGTGCAACAAATCATTACACTTATGTACTCAAAATCGTCGGTACACAAGCAAAACTCACTCAGTAACAAAAATACCTACACAAAATAAAGCTCGTATCATAGCTCCGATTCCATACCGACATACGTCGTTGCTAAGAGTAGGTACTGACAATTTTGAAGTGAGTTTTGGTTGCCAGTGCCAGCCAACGATCATTTCTTTGAATTATCTAATAAAACTTTGGAACATGAGTTGTTGACACGCCTTTATAACTAATTTAATTCAACTGGAAATGCATATAATATTTTAGTTACCAGCATACTCCTTTACTTTAATAGGTAAGTGTTTGTTTACCAAAACTCGGTACTATTGAGGCGTAATTGTATGTTTTGGGAAAAACAAGATAATAAATGGCATTCTTCAGCAAACCTTGAGAAGGAAATGAGTCTGATTATCTCAAGGCGAGGTACTAAAGCCCACGCTTTTGTGCGTGACTGTACAGCTATGCGAATCGTTTACTGTGGTGCCGTTGGCCTTTTAATTTTCGTGATGCTGAGTTATATGCGACATGGGATATACTACCCTATAGATGACAGATGATTACAAGTCTAAAGCGGATAGCGTTTTTTATGGAATAATTATGTAAACGTGTATTGTTTTCATTTGTTTTTTTTTGAGACATAGCCAGGATGCTTAGCAAAGTTGCCAAGCGCTAGCGCTTAGGTAGTGGCATGTCGTAGTTTTCCCTCTCTGTCTCTCTTTCATATTAGTGCGACAAAGACGGTTAGCTGCCTTTCGTTTACGATTGACAATTAAGCGTTAGCGATTGGCAACTGTCTAAGCACCCTGGTTATCTAGGTATATTCAGTAGCCTGACAGATGGAGCAATTATGATATCGATACCGTAGTTCACAATCGTGATAACTAAAAATTCTTCCATATTTGTTTTATTATTTGTTGGATAGAAAGATAGACAATAACATGCGTCGTAATCACCTGCGCATTTACCGCCCGTTCTAACATGTAGGTACGCAAGTGTCAAATTGAAGCAGAAGGTAAATGGACGCATTATATAATAATGTTTTTGAATTAGATTTTTTTTTAACATGCCTTCACCACACAAACCTTTCTTTTTGCCCAATGGTTGACTGGTAGAGAATGCCTTAAGGCATTAAGTCCGCCATTTGTACTTTTTTATAGTGAAATAAAGTTTAAAAATAAATAAATAAATAAATTATAGCTACAGTCACCATAAAACACGTTCCAATTTTGAATCAGATGTCATTTAAGGCATATGTATGGATTCTGTGGCCACACAACTGACACAACCAATAGTAATAAGCAATATAATTATCTTTGCAAATATATAAGCTGATAATTATTAAAAAAGTTGTTCTACAACATTTAAAAATAAAGGATAATTAGTTATATTTATTTAACACCGTGACATTATTTTATTGTGGTTGTGTCATTTATCGATACAACAAACGTCGCGCCAAAAAAAGTTACGGTTATGGCACTTATTCCTCCTGAGGTCATAATATATGTATTACATAACATTTTAACTTTATAGATATAGTGTCAAAGTTAAAATTCGGTTAAGTTATTTTGTTAGTGCAAAACGCTATCTCTCACAACTTGATGCACTTAGGCCACACATTATGCAGGCACCGCGTGTTTCAGCGTATTGTCGATATAAGTCGATACCGCAAACGCCCTCTGCTGTTAAATGCCACACAGCTTATCAACCTTCATTCTAGAATATTCAGTAGCCTGACAGACGGACGAATTATGATATATCGTCCAAAGGAACTAACAATATCTACATCTCGCACCAAAGTATACTCGCGGTTAAAGATTACGGGTCAGGTATATTTTTTTAAAGAAAATATTTTAAACACACTGATTTTAAATAAGAGATAGAGTAGAAATAGATTTTTAAAATGTTTAAAGAATAATGCAATCGAATTGAATATCACAATGTATTTTAATTTCCCTGATTTTTCCATCGAATCCAAAAATCACGTAGGGAGCGAGAAAGTGGGGGAAATGGGAACACTTTTCTTTCACGTTCAGAAATAATAGAAAAAGGTCTAAATCATAGTAATTTATATTTAAAGGTAGACTTTATTAATCTATCTATTCATTTATAATAAATCAATACTAAAAAATCAACGCTTTATTGAAAAACTAAAAGAAAAACAAAAACCTTGCCGTTCCTACTTACCTGAAACCACATAAAAGTAATTATTATTATTCGATGTGTAATTTTTTTCTGGAGGAATTACTGAAACATTCACAATTATCCCCAGCGATTTGGAAGGGTTTGTTATTTATTATTTGTAGTTGATGAAAAAAGAACATGATTAGTAAAGTTTACAAATAAGGGCATATTCGACCTAGTTTAGAATTAAATTTGAAAGTCTATAATATATGGTGTAGCATACTATTACAATCTAAAGATATACGTCATAAAGTCAAAATGTCTAATAATCACAACCTTTCAAGAGTAATTCAATAATAAAGAACCTCTACAGTTACATCCATGATCATCAAACTGCTTTATCATCACTCTCATCTTATTTAAGTTCAACGTACTTAAAGGGCCATCACTAGTAACTTAAGAAAGATAATAAGGGTTATGTTCCTGAAGGCATTCCCAAAGCTTCTACAGTTACCATAGGATATATCAAAGCGACCATCATACTGAAAATATGGGCCAATTTCTCGAAAGCTTGTAATTTGTAATACAAGCGGAAGTCCTTATCTAATTTATAGTGTTAAGAAGAGACTTCCACTTGTATTACAAGTTACAAGTTTTTGAGAAACGGGTTCCCGGGGCCTATTTCTCGAAAGATTGTAACTTGTAATACAAGCGGAAGTCTTTATCTAATTAATAGTGTTAAAAAGGGACTTCCACTTGTATCACAAGTTAGAAGCTATTGAGAAACGGGCTCCTGGACATGCACTCACACGCTATGCTCAGATGTTTATGAGCATCCTGGCCGTCCAATAATTCTGATGGTGACTATTCTGGCGATAATTCTGACGAGGAAACGGTTTTTTTAATGGGGTACGACAAAACGTAGACGCTGTGACAGAAGGACGATTTTAGTCATACCCATTAAAAAAACTGTTCCATCTTACCCCACGATACCTTATTATTTAAATAATTAAATCAGGGACCAACTAACGTCTATGGACGAAACTGTAGATACTGCGAATTTCATAAATAATAAGGACCCTAATATTACATATAAAAAATCGACTCGCGTACTATTTCCTGATAATATAAATGCAGATTATATTGTACACTGTTCATTATGCTCGAAAAGTGGTATTTTGTAAGGTAGGTTTATGCACAGAAAGTAAAACTTTTTGAACGCGTTCATCATCAGCCAATTGACGTCCACTGCTGGACATAGGCCTCCCCCAGAGAGTTCCACACAGATCGATCGTGAGCTGTCCGCATCCATTGGACACCCGCAACCTTTACAAGGTCGTCGCTCCATCTTGTGGGGGGGCTTCCCACGCTGCGCCGTCCAGTGCGTGGTCGCCACTCGAGAACACGCCGACCCCACCGGTCATCGGTCCTCCGGGCAATATGGCCAGCCCACTGCCACTTCAACCTGGCGATTCTTCGGGCTACGTCAGTCACTTTCGTTCTTCTGCGGATCTCGTCATTCCTGATGCGATCTCGCAGAGAAATCCCGAGCATTGCCCTCTCCATCGCTCGTTGAGTGACTCTGAGCCTCCTAATGAGTCCCATAGTGAACGACCACGTTTCAGATCCGTAAGTAATCACTGGCAACACACACTGGTCGAAGACTTTCGACTTGAGACACTGCGGTATATTGGACGAGAAGATATTGCGTAGTCTCCCGAACGCCGCCCAACCCAGTCTGATTCGACGATTGATCTCCTTCTCGAAGTTGGACTTACCCAGCTGGACTGTTTGTCCCAGGTATACATATTCGTCAACAACTTCGAGTGTCGAGTTCGAAGTTCGAACTTCGAGTGGGTCGAACGCGTTCAGGGATGAATATTCATAGTACTTTTCTGCACGGTTTGATTGTTGTGCGAACTGACGAGCTCGTCTGCTTTTCCTCTTATATTGCATTACACAATTTTGTATGACATTATGTCTTAAAATTTAGGTTTTTCCTATAAATCGTGCCAGTTTAAAACACTCGCTTCGTTCGTGGTTTAAGATTACCAATAGTCGTATAAAAAAAACAACGTGTATCTATCAAGCTATTTATCCCATCATGGCTACAATATTATCCCGCTGGTTCAGTAAAGTCACACGTTCACTCACCTTTGCAGCGAAGGGAATCACAATCAAGGACTCGCGAAGAATAGATTCTGATAAGGGGATATAATGTATTGGACAGTTATTGGAACAGTTCTATAGATAATTTCTTTACTGTTACGGCTCTTTGCAATATTTCTGTAATATCACATAAATTACGATCTGCATTGATTCTCGGGTTTATAAGCTGTTTTGGAAATGGATTTTAGGTCAATGGGACCTATAATGATAATAGTATAATAGCTAAACTCACTACAAAAGCCGTCACTACTCTCGTTTGTCTGTATTGAAACAGAACTGAGTACGAGCTTTATTTCTAGTAGGTTTTTGTTATAAATATAAGATGTCCTATAGGTACTAAAGAAAAAATGCCGATTTCACAAATGCCGGAGTGCCCGAGTGGTTCCGGTCGCCTTAGACCAATGTCGTGGCCAGGTTATTATCGTCATACTTGTAAAAAGGGTCTTTTTGGTTGGAACGTTGTTTATTAGGTAAAACAACTAAAGATGAAAGGGCCATATGGTTATACTCACGATGATGATTTGTCATAAGTAGCCTGTAAAGAAACGAAGTGGATTGATTGCGAAAAATTTTTTTAATGTTTACAGAATAAGTCAACGGGTTAGAGGCAAAACCAACTATTAAAAAAACCCCTTTTTTCATACATTTTGGCGGTTTTATAAACACTTCAAATGCTTGCCTGCAAAAATGGATCTATTGACCATTTTATTTTATTTTTGATTTCATGATTAATTCACAAAAAATACAATATATTCTACCTATCCTGTAAATATTTAAAAACTGTCTTTGGAATCAGCCCGTTTACAAAATTTTCCATGAAAAATTACTTCTGACCCATATTCATTTACCGCGAGTGCATAATTGGCCCTTGTTCAATAAATGTTGGTACACACTGATGCCACCCTACAAAAGAAAGTTCTCCTAAGCAGAATCCTTCGCTAAGCTCAATCGATTTTATTTTCGTCCCAAAATAAAACGACACCGTAAAGCACTTACCCAGAACTTTGATGGATGGCTTCAAATTTCTCTTTGTTTATGAAGCTTTGCATTGGTTTCCATTTTACTGAATATTTATCTATTACTGATAGCTTTGTAATTGATCGAAGTCTCTTATTCCAGGCTTTGATTCCATAATACCTGATGTTTACAAAACAATGTTTTACAAACAAAATCGCCGTTTTCATTTAATGGCGGAAAATGACACGTCATCATATTTAAGTCCACTGCTGGGCATAGGCTACTCCGATTACCTATCCATAATCGTCATGTTGGGCAAGCGGGTTGGTTATCGCAGTAGTGTGTCCACTATGATGATGCTACTGCTCATCTTTATACCTATGTGATTCCATAACAATCTGTTTTTTTTTCAAATCGCTGAAAGTACTAAATAATAAAATAAGTAAAAAAAGTTTTAAGCTAAACGGTTTTTATTGCACCAAAAACTAGAAAAAAAAAATTAGTTGTAACTAACCGTAAATGCTACTTTTTGTAGATTAGTCACGTGAAACTATTATCACTGTAGTCTTCCCAAGTCGGATGCTGAAAGCCACGTTTAGCCTCTATGTCAGTGGATGAAGCGTATCCCAATCGGAAACTTTTACCAAACTGAAATAAAAACGTGGGGCGTACGCAATTGTGATTAAGTCACTATAGTTATTTACGAACACATATAGAAACCAAGACAGCAATAGAGTAATAAGTTTTGTTCTGGCCTTGATAAAAGTTATTTACCTCTGTAGAAGTGTTGGAACAGATGAATGATTCATTGCAAAATTAAAGCTACAATTACATATTTTGAACTTGTATGTTTCTTCATAATAACGCCCCACGTTTTTATTTTAGTTTCGTAAAAGTTTCCGATTAGGATACGCTTAATCCACTGACATAGAGGCTAAACGTGGCTTTCAGCATCCGACTTGGGAAGACTACAGTGATAATAGTTTCACGTGACTAATCTACAAAAAGTAGCATTTACGGTTAGTTACAACTAATTTTTATTTTCTAGTTTTTGGTGCAATAAAAACCGTTTAACTTAAAACTTTTTTTACTTATTTTATTTTCAAGTTTTTAGTGCAACTTATTCTAGATCAAAGGATGTTGTTTGTAATATGCAATACAATTAGGGATGCTAGCGTTTAACTCTCGCGCTTTATCACGACACAAACATCTGTAAACGTAATGGACAATATTTTATGTGTAACGAGAGGAATCGCTGCTGAATAGATATATTTTGAAATCCGACACTAAAAAATGTCAGCTTGAATGCCCGAAATGTCTCAACTGGACGTGTTATTCATACAATACCTTAGATAACAGAGATCAGACAATAAGGAATATATCAATCAATTTGGTTTATTGAGAAAACGGGCCTCGCTCTACGCAATCAACTCACGCTGTCACTCTATCAGCTGGAGGGCCGGAGGCCCGACGGCTCGTCCTACGCTATACGATCCACTCACGCTGTCACCCTATCAGCTGGAGGGCCGCAGACCCGACGGTTCACCTTACGCGATCCACTCACACTGTCACTCTATCAGCTGGAGGGCCGCAGGCCCGACAGCTCGCCCTACGCGGTAATTATGCTGTCACTCGATAGAGCTGTCAAGCTGAAAAGCTAGGCGATCCACTCACGCTGTCAGTTTATCGGCCAGAGGGCCGCAGGCCCGACGGCTCACCCTACGAGATCCACTCACGCTGATGTCATTCTATCAGCTGGAGGGCCGAAGGCCCGACGGCTCGCCCTACGCTACGCGATCCACTCACGCCGTCAGTCTATCAGCCGGAGGGCCGCAGGCCCAACATGGCTGGCAGTGACACGTGTCTCTGCAGCATCAAGTTTGAGGAGTTGGAAGTCAGTATTAAATCCGTCTGTATCTTTTCGTCCAATATCCCGCAGGGTTTGAAGACGAAAGTCTTTGATCAGTGTATGTTGCCAGTGATGACCTACGGTACTAAACCATGCTCGCTTACAATGGGCCTTATAAGAATGCTCAATGTCACCCAAAGGGCAAAGGAGAGGGCTATGCTAGGAGTCTCTCTGCGATATCGGATTAGAAATGAGACCATCCGCAGCAGAACCAAAATAACCGATGTAGCTCTTCGAATCGCTAAACTGAAGTGGCAGTGGGCGGGGCTCGTCGCGCGTGGAACCGATGGCCGTTGGGGTGGTAAGTTTTTCGAGTGGTGGTCACGTACCGGAAGGCGCAGCGTGGGTAGGCCCCCTCACAAGGTGGACTCATGACCTGGTGAAGGTCACTGGATGCGGGTGGCACAGGGCCGGTCCTTGTGGCAATCTTTGGCGGAGGCCTATATTCACCAGTGAACGTCTTTCGGCTGATATGATGATGATTATGATAATGAAATCCGTATGTTTCTACCAAATGTCTAAAGCAGTACTTCAAAATCTACAGATCGCTAAACCTAGCGGTTGTGGCAGGCAGTAACACTGGAGTATCAGATCTGAGGAGTTGGACGTTAGTATTAAATTCGCATGTTTCTACTTAATATGTAAAGAACTTCTTTAAAATCAAGAAATCGATAAAAGATAAACCTTGCGGTTATTGCGGGCAGTACTGCAGCATCAGGAGTGAGGAGTTGGAAGTCAAGATCAGGCTGTTAGTATTTGATTATGCCAAACATGCTATACTTTCATTTTCACGTGTCTAACACTCTCGGTTAAGGTAAGCAGTACGTCTGCAGCATCAGGCTTTGAGGGTACAAGGATACAAATATTATAATATTGCATTGTCATGGGGACTGTACACCAGTTCCAAATTTCATTAAATTTGGTGCAGTAGAAGTGGTCGGAAAATCGATCACAAGATTTGAAGCATCGACGACAGTTGATACGCGGTGAAGTTAATAAAAACCGTTTAAAAAAAACCGAAAGTTTGGCTCGCGCACTAAGACGCTTATGATGATACTGAGTTTATCGTGGAAAAGTAACGCGTAGTACGAAAAACGATAAAATTAAGACCATAATCAATTAAAATTAAGATCATGGTATAGGAAAACATAACAGTTTTACACCAAAAAAGGTATTATGAGCTTCGAAAGTTGTTTATTACTAGGTATCGTACAATGAATATAAATAACGATCAAACTCTTGAAACTATAGACTAAGTAGTATAATAAGTAAGGTAAGGTCAAAACTTAAACTGTTGTCAAAGGCGGCCCATTTAGTCACAAACATAAATTTTCTTAATCTTTCATTTAAGTCATAAAACTAAAATGTAGTTCACCTTTAGAAGAAAAGATATTGCCTATAGATACTTCTGGATCTATATTTTTATGATTTATTTTCTGTCACACAAATTTGGAAAGATCGTAATAAGTACGTACTCGTAGATGTCATGCCAACAACACTATTGTATACACTATAAACTGACAAATATTTAATTCTAGTCCTAGACTAACCAATATAATAAATATAAATATACTGGATCAATCTTACAAAAATCGACTTAGTTCAACAACGGTATCTCGTTCCTGCTTCTTAAACAGGGTCACTACCAATTAAGCTACGGAGGCTGATAAATGTAAATAAATATAGCTGACATTTCATAGCATTTCATCTGTGATAGGTACATGTTCGCAGGTATATTTTACGTCAATACTAATAAATATCAATCAAGGTTTAACGTTTTAAGTAACGTGCATGATTATGGAATAATGCAAGTTTTTAAGTTTGTTTACTTTATTTTGTTGTCTATTGATAAATAGTATACTGGGTATCATAAGTATGGCACAGTAATCTTTAGCCTAGATTTTATAATGAAAGCCTTTACGAGACTGGTAAGGCACAGGTTCTCTTGATAGTATCTACATTAAATTTATTTCTATTGTACTGCCCATAATTTGTGTTCTACAAACAACTTCCACGCACTAAGTAAAAAAAGATAAATGACTAGCTGGTATTTAAAACCAAAATGTAGTAACAGAGTATACAAGTTCTTAAACTTAAGAGGTATTTCGACCTAAGTCTAGCCACAGACTACGTTCGTGTGACGAATAGAGTGGCATTAAATCTTCTTGGCTTAGTTCGGGTTAATTGTTTGCTGATTTATTTATTATAGGCACTTAATAATTAATACCTAAATAATGAAAGTGTTTTCCAGGGTGTTTAAGACTTTATATATTCTGTGGTTAAAGCTAAAGAATTGTTAAAATATTTAAAGGTTAATATCAATTTGGTTACAATTCAAAGTGTCTATAAGATTAGTATATGGGTAAATCCATGTTACTATTATGAAAGTGACCATTTCATCGTCTGTTTATTAACCTAATGATCCAAATGTATGTCTTACATTATTACTAGATGTATCATTTTGTTTATGCAGATATAGTAACAGTAAAATTTGCACAATCAATAAATGAATACGCATGATATTGGTCACTTACATTATAAGATTATAACCTCTTGCGTGGAATATCATATAATTATTCTTAGGGGAAAGTCTAACAATTTATCACCGGTTAAATGAATCGTATTCGGGATTTGCAGTTTACAATAAAGTAAATATTAAATACTGTACTGCATAAAGTTTTTTTTTAATACCACGTCGGTGGCAAACACGCATACGGCCCGCCTGATGGAAAGCAGTCACCGTAGCCTATGGGCGCCGGCAACCCCAGGGGTGTCACATGCGCGTTGCCGACCCAATAAGAACTTGTACATTCCTCTTTTGAAGAACCCATACTGTAGTCCATCGGGAAAACCTCGGCAGGGAGCTCATTCCACAGACGGACCGTCCGCGGAAGTATCTATCTCGTATTTCTCTTTATTACTCTAATGAAGTCAGAGACAAATCCTCGAAATTTTTGAATTTCACAGTTCACGGTAGTAGTCGTAGTAGACCACGAAACCCTCCACTCGCTACTGTCCATGAAAAAAGCCATTGTAGCCTTATCGCTCCAATAACCCATGTCAACCCCCTTAATGCTTACATCCATATCGTCGCCCTAAATACATAATTATATCACACAGATCACCCTCCCACTAGATGGCGTTGCTGGAGTTTAATACATCCGCTATGTATCTTTCGATCATATAATGCTCACTCATATGATACTTCACTAAAATGTATAAGTACACGGTATCCTAAAATTATGGGACATGAAGGGATTGTACCTTAAATATTGTAATGAAAGGTATTTTAGAATTATCTAACGTGAGACTCAAACATATTTACATTTTTAGCGAAACGGGTTACTCGCGTAATTTTGCCCTCAGTACACGTCGAGTTTCGGTCGCGGGTACTCCATGATGAGGATCCTCTAAATAGATCGAAACATGTCGAGCAATTATCGATTTAAATTACGTGAGTAACACGTTTCGCTAAATATTTAAAGGGTATTTTACTCAAAAAAGCCTTTATGTTATTACCAGGTCGATTTGTGTAAGGTGTCCCAAAATATTTATTATTTATTTTTATTTTTATCAGCCTATCTCAGTCCACTGCTGGACGTAGGCCTCTCTTATTAACTATGCGTATAGTCGCATTAGCAGGTAAATGTCCATTGTCGCCACGCTTGGCAAGCGGTTTGGCGATCGCAGTAATGTGTCCACTATGATGACGCTGTTGCCCATCATCAATCTTTTATCAAAGAATGGTCAGTGACACTTCAATCCCTTAGTCGACTCATACGACACCCGAACGAAAAGTTATTAATTCTGAATACATAGATTTTCATAAAAAATCTTGAAAATATGGAATACCTATTTGGTAAAATGTCTCACGTTTGCCATGCGACAATATCTAAATTTGACTCATATTTTCCAATTCGAAACTAAGGCGGAAAAGCGCTGTTGTGATATCAACAATTATTTCTTTACATTAATTTATTGTTTTTGTTGTTCACACACATCACAACTTTTTTTAAATTATACAGGGCGTCCCAAAGTTATGGGACATGAAGGAAGAATATTTTGCTGAAAGAAGACTTTATTTTATTTTGAAAATTAAATAATACTGCATTAAAAAAAAAACCAAAAAAAAATGCTTTTTCTAGGCATTGAACCTACTTTAATACAATTTTTTTCCTAATTTTATGAGGTCATTCGAAAGAATGGATAAAAAATAACAATTTTTCTTAAGAAACATAGTATCTAAAACTAAAAGAATAACCAAACAAGTTTGGATCAAAATTCGAAAAAAATTGTATTTGGTTCGATTTCCGGGTGAAGTAAGTAATTTTTTGAAAAACGTTGAATGTAATATTACACAATTTTAAAAATAACATAGTCTTCTTTCAGCAAAATACACTATCTACGATATTTAAGGTACTTTCCCTTCGTGTCCCATAACTTTGGGACGTCCTGTACTCGTATACAGGGTGGAAAGGGATGACGTTCCTTCCCGCTACCGATCGAGTCTACCAATGATTACGATGAACTTTCACCCCCTTATTCATAAACGTCTGCCAACTTAACAAGCCGCTAATAATTGTTTGTCCATTTCGGTCTTAACAATATGTCCATAAGAGCAAAAGCGACAAACAATACTTAGCGGCTTGTTAAGTTAGCAGACGTTTATGAATAAGGGGGTAATCAGTATGGGACCAACATCGAAAGCGTACATGGAAAATTGACTTTTCCATACTATTGAACTCTAACTAATCACTCACTTTGTATAAGAGGTTAATTTTTTTAATATTTCGATATTGGTCCCATACTGAAAGTCCATCGTAATGGTTGGTAGACTCGGTCGGTAGCGGGAAGGAACGTCGTCCTTTTCCACCCTGTATACATAATTATGTACTTGTACCATACGTCACAATGCATTGTCTAGCGGACACCTCCATGTAATATCACGTTGTCAGTTGTGCCGAAACGCTAACATTGTCAGCTTCGCGTTAAGGACGCCAGATGCTGTATTTTTGAAGGGTGCGCCTTAATTGAGGGGAGGGGGTTGAAGAGGCAACCTTGCTTAATCGCTGTAATCATGTACAAATTTCGCCTTTTCTTTGTTTATAAACAAGTGGATTATAATGTACTAGGTCTTTACCTATGAAATTGGCGTTTTATTATGGAGAATTTTGTGAAAAGTCTATTTTCTGTACAATGAATTTTGTGCATATTTGTTTGATGTCAAAATCAAAATAAACCGAATCTTGCCAGTAATATTAGACACTTCTAAAGCGTGTTCTGTATATCTATATTTGTTGAACCTTAAGATACAAAACCTCGTTGGTATAGGCATAATAGAAACTTATGTTAAAATGTATCTTTTAAAAACACAATGTCAATGTCACCAAATAAAAAACCTGAAGTGAGAATTTTCACTGTTTTATTTGATTATTAATTTATAAAATATCATCTTACCGCAATTCATTCAATATTTCATAAAACAAGGTATCACACATTTATACCTATTCCAAACATAATTATGAACCGGCAGCATATGGCAAGAGTTGTTTTCATATCTTATTTTATAATATCACTTCAGGAAAAAAAACTATTATTAATGTGAAAAACCTTGGTTACATAGTGCACAGTTGAAAAAAAAAAATATATCTAAGTTACTCTTTAGGTAATAAAATTATGGACCAACGAAGTCTATGACCAAAAACGCCAATTTCATAGGTAAAGACCCAATATTATTATATGACATTAGTATTTTATTTCGTCGGTTGACAAGCAAAACTCACTACTTAAGTGTTCGTGAAATATAAATTGGTAACTTTCTACCTACATTATAGTCAAAATAAACATTCAATTTATATTTCTCGAACTATAACAAATACCTACTTGAAGTAAAGCTCGTATCTTAGTTCTGTTTAAATACTGATATGCGAGGTTGCTAAGAGTACTGCTAGGTTTTATAGGGAGTTTTGCTATTTAGACGATTTATTAAGTATAAAGAATAATGTTTGACTTATTCTTTAATCAATGTACACTTTTGACATGATTATTTTAAGGGCAATTTATAATAACCCAGCGTCCTAAAAATAGGAAGATTATTTTTTTATTAAATTCATTAGGTAATATCAGGGGTATAAATATAATAATATGTAGTTTTATACCTTGCACTCCAGACATAAGTAATAAAGTATATATACTTGTACAATGTACATATTGCCTTTGACTATAATCTATTATAAAAACTCTAGTCGTATAAGTAAATATTGTTGTCCTACAGATAGGATGTCGGGTTTTACGAGTACTAGGCATACATACGGAGAGTCGTCCCAATTTCGGCCAAAGAAGAGACTTACCTGTAACAAACATGGTATAAATTAATACAGCCATTTTTTGCTAGATTTAAAAACATACACTGCATATTTGCACATTTATTCACAATTTCCAATAAATTAATTGAGGTAAACATAAGTTGTTAAAACCTTAAGGCGTCATTAAATATTGTGCAATTGGATATGTGATGTTTTCCGAAGGTATGAATATTACACATATTTTTCCCTGATAGCCGTAGTCTTAAGGTTCAAGAAAATGCGGCTCTTTTATTTTTATGGCCTAAAATTTGCCATCAATCTTTTTTTAAATAAGTGAGATGACATACGTGCAGTTTTATGGATGAACAGAGCTTAATGCTTTCGTCCGCAACCAGTACAATGAAATAGAAAAAATAAAATAATTAATGACACGAGTGACATTGACGTTGACGTTGAGTTTTTTATTCTATTTAATTGTATTGATTGTGGACGAACGCATTAGGCTCTTATCATCCATAAAACTGCACAAATGGCACCTCACTCACCCAAAAACAGATTATTAATAATTTATAGGAAATTAGAATAAAAGAGCGGCATTTTTTTGAACATTAAGACGACGGCTATCAGGGAAATACCTTCGTAAAACATAGCCAATTAGGTATTTTTATTAAGGCTCGATTTCACCAAACTAGGTTAGTACCTAGTGGATGGGATAGTAATGTCAAAACTCGTTTTGACACTAGTATCTGAGAGTAAGAGTTATTCTTCGAATAAAAGTATAATGATATCGAAATAAAAAATAAAATATCAAAATATTAGCACCAACCTACTACAATGTCTATTTTTTAATAATAGCGAATTAGTGAAACCGCAAGGAAATAACTGTCAATGAAATTTGATTGGTCTGAATCTAGTTACGCGGTTTTGACTTATAGGTGTTGTGTAGGTACGCAGTAATCAACATACCTGGGATAACTGGGGGCAAGTTATAGGGATTTGATATCGATTAAAAAGATGTCGATATAATTATAATAAAAGATGTGCTTATTGAACATTCTCGATTACAGTACAGAGGTTCAATGTTATAATTATCTGATATCGGGCCTCTTCAGATAGTAAAAACTAGTATGCAGATGTCATTTTAACCAAAATGACAATTTAAATATTGAATTTTAATATTAATTGTATATTTTGAAAACTATTTTAAAATAAACGCGTAACTACCCGTTTAAATGTATTTTTTATTTTAATTGAAGAGTAAGTACCTAATATTTATTTATGCCGAATAACATTTTGATGTTGTCATTCACAGTAACATCGATATATTTTTAGTCGATAAAATATTTTGCTACATCACTTTCGTATAAATGCCCCGAGTTATCCCAGGTATGGTAATCAAGAGTGCTCCTAAAGGTGCGGTTAAACTAAAAGAGCATTCGCTGTTCTAACCTCCCACTCTACGAAATTCGATCGGTACACAAAACGTGATTGGTTGATTTCGTAGAACGGGCACTAGAACAGCGAATGCTCTTTTGGTTTAAACGCACCTTTACGCGGTATATACTATCCTCGATGGTCGAATTCATAGGACAGTCTTAAAGTATATATCTAGAGGTGTTGAATGTTTTTTCATACAGTCCCTATTCTAGACTTTATTTTACACATCACAAAGTGACAAAGCTCTATTTACTCCCCGTTGTCTACGGCCCATAACTCCATGTTAGTTACGACCGTTTTTACGCCCTAAGGAAACTGTTGTCGTAAAAAAATAATTACCTACTCACATTATATTTGATGTTTTATTCATGTAGTGGGCGGTGTCTTAGGAGCGTGTGGCTTTGTAATTAAGAGATAGGCTGTTGGAATCATCATTATGAAACTCATGTATGTTTCTTCCCCTATTAGACATTTTTCTTTTTTCATTGTACAGCAGTTTGCGATGTTGAAAATAATGCGATTTTTTGTAATGGAAATTGGAAGGCACAGCGTTAGCGCTCCAACAAGGTGAACGGATGACAGTGAATGTCGCAGGAGTTCGCTGGATGTGCAATAAGGTCGGACATTTTGGCAATCTTTAGAGGAGGCCTATGTCCACTAGTCGAGCCAGATTGTATGCTAATATGATGATTATAAATTATAAAATTGGCGATTTGAAATATTTCTTAATGATTGCGATCCAATTAATATTATATCTACCTACATAGTGTTTGTGCACGCAAGCGCATGGCGTGGTCTAATTAGAGATACGGTCAAACTAAAACTTTAAATATTTTAATTCTAAATGAACGTAAGAATGGCGATTAATATAAGACCCGGTACAGTACTCTAATGCCATGAAAATGAAGCCTTGCTTAGATGTTAATAGGCACCCTGGCCAATATATCTGATGTCGACTATACCTAAGATATTAACAGCATAATACTGCAATACGATAATTTTGCCATTCTTTATCAGGACTAATATTTTAAAAAGGAATCCAATATGAAAACCAGGAACGAAATAACCGGAAAACGAAATATTCTCAAGAACAGTCCTAATAAGAAGAATTTAACCACATTCTAGCTCACGCACAAATGGCTTTAACGAATTTCCTATACGGCCTTGTTATGTTTTACGGTCCTTGAGAGAGCCCGGTTTATTTTATAGCTCCCATTTTATCGTTTTATATCAATTTGGTACAGTCTTGCGTCTGCTTTGTTCCTGTATTGGATGGGCACGTAAAATATATTGCTTGTACTATCTGCGGGAAACAGAAGTAAGTGTAAGATTTATTTGGGATCATTGAGTCAGTCCACTGGAGGCTTCATTCAAGCCAACCTTAACACAAAAGTAATATGCATATGAATATTAATATCATGGGAAAATCATACACTAATCAATCTAGTCCCATGGAAGCTGAATTATCGCTTATATTTTGGGTAATGAGCGATGAAAAGAAAGATATACAGGGCATCTCAAAAGTATGAGACATGATAGTACCTTAAATATCGTAGATCAAAGACTTATGTTATTTTAAAACGTTAGTAATTCTGTAGTCACAGATGTCCTACAAAAATCTTGACTCGTCTTTATAAATAATTTAGTTACAATTTGAACGAGGCAGTTGACGTTGAACCTTTCTTTTAAAATACTATTATACTAAAGCCTACTACTACTATACTATTATACTAAGACCATACAATACTAGGGCATTTTCCAGTGGCAAACTATTTGCCCCATATTAGGACTATTATAGAACGCTCAAAAAGCGTATTCCATATCTACTAAACAGTTTGCCTGAAGCCATCAGACATGTAATAAATTATAATGAATTCAGGAAACTGCTTAAGAAGTATTACTTGGACAGTATCATTTAAACACTTAATTAAGAGACTGCCGCTCCACAGTCAAACTGTTGTTGCAACAGTTTTGTGACACGATAATGTAGCATCGTAATTTTTTCATTACATTATTGTGTCAAATAATTCAATAAATAAATAATACAAATTCTAAATATTAAATTATATTTTAAATGAAGGAAAATACAATAAAAGTTACATCTCAGTAAAATAGGCACTAAATGTAAATTACGAAGGACAATCTTAAACAACACGATGGTAAGGACTTACTCAACTATGACTCACTGTTATTGTTAAGGAAATAATAATTATCTAGAAGAACAAGGTATATGTATTTTTGGATGTCCTGAAAACTTTAACCATTAGATATTTCCAATAATACAAACTTATTTACAGAAAACATGTTTTGTTATAAATATCATGATATATTATTGACATATTAGGTATATTAATAGGTGTCTTATTTGTATTTTATATTTAGAATAGAGTAATTCAGAATATATATATCTAAATCTAAATATAGCACCGCCCACAACCTCTCTGCTTCGCCTAAAGGTTAACTGGTAGAGAATGCCCTATGGCATTAAGTTCGCCTTTTGTACTTTTAAGTTTTCTTTTTTGTGCAATAAAGATTAAATAAATAAATAAATATTATGTTTGTATAATATTATTTTCAATATTGGTTGATTGTTCCAGGAAATTGTTATTGCTATAAAAAGAGTTGCAAATCATGCTACCAATCTAAAAATAAGACGATATTTGATACATTTGTAGTAAATATCGAACAAATTGCCTGTGTATTGTCATTTGTTATGACAAAAGCAATTTCTTTTATATCGTTATCGGTATTGTTTTCGAGGGCGACATCTTGTAATAGAACATGATTTTTATTACTAGCTATTTTATTAGGTTTCGTTCATGCGTTTTTATTTGTTTGAAACTTGAATAGCGGAAGAAAAAGTAACGATTACATGATTTTTTTTCGTGGGTGTCGTGAGAATCGACTGCAGGAGTAAAGTGTCACTGACCAGTCATTTGTGAGTGAGTTTAGTAAACCGTCCCACTTTGTCGTTTGCCATAAAGCCGCTTTGTCAGTTTATTCATACGAAGATACAAGGAAATCTCGTCTTTATGGTAAGCGACAAAGTGGGACGTTTTACTAAAAACTAACACATTTATTTAACATTTATAATAGGCAGCAGAGTCATCATAGTGGACATAATACTGCGATTGAGAATCCGCTTGCCCAGCGTGGCGATTATGGTTATTTACCTCAACGTGCATTTAGACCAAACGAGCATTCGCTCATTCTATCCGCCACTCTACGAAACTCTATCGTTACACAAAACGTGATTCGTTGATTTCGTAGAGCTTCGTGGAGCTCGTTTGGTCTGAATGCACCTTTCTACAAGTTTATAAATAAAGAAGGATCCATCAACCTCAAAACAAAGTCTGCATCAAAAGGTTAACAACCGAAGCTTCATTTTCTTCAATCAAATTAGTACTAAATACGTAACGAACTGAGATGTCAAAGCAATGGAAAATTAAATGAATGATTTTATAAGGCCTCTTTACTTAAATTGATAAACATGGCCGTATTTACTTTCAACTACTCGTAAAATCAAAACATATTAAATTGGTTATTAGTCTTGAATATCTACTCACATTTGAATTCATCATCAGCCTATGATAGTCCACTGCTGGACGTAAGCCTCTCCTATTAACTATGCGTATAGACGCAGACGCATTAGGAGGTAAATGCCCATAATCGCCACGCTGGGCAAGCGGATTGGCGATCGCAGTAATGTGTCCACTATGATGACGCTGCTGCCCATCAACCCATCATCAAACTTTTGTCAAATAATGGTCAGTGACACTTCAATCCCTTAGTCGACTTTTACGACACCCGCAGGAGGGAGTTGGGGTGGTGACAAATGTATTCTTACTGCCGTCACCACACGGCCACTGCCGTCACCACACGGCCTTAATTAATAAAAGTTAAAGTAATACTATCGATTTAAGGCGTTATTATATTAGCCCGCGGTAGCCCTTATGTTCGTTTGCCACGACAATTGGTAGAAACAACGGATTCTATCAGTGATCAAATCAAACTGATTCCATTAGTGATTCAAACTGGAAATGTTACAGAATTCTTCTCTCCATTATCAAGCACGGAGCCCGCGTTCGCACCTCGCGACTCGTGAGCGCGGCACGTACTGATACTCGCCGCGCAGCCTGCTGGGCCCGTTGAGATAAAACCTAGGCTCTAGGAGACCTAGGCTCTCTGAAACGACACTACTCGCTTCTAAATACACGTTCTTCAAAAGCGGAGTGTACAAGTTCATATTGGGTCGGCAACGCGCATGTGACACCCGTGGGGTTGCAGGCGCTCATAGGCTACGGTGACTGCTTTCCATCAGGCGGGCCGTATGCTTGTTTGCCACCGAGATGGTATAAAAAAAACGTAAGTTTCAATTCAATTCCTCTTAAAGTAACTAGCCTTACAATTATCAGTAGGTATAATCACGCAAGTCTCATCTGGAATTCCGGTTTCTGATATATTTATGTCATGGTAAGACGTAGTTTTATTTTAGTCAAGAAAATAACGTAAACACTGCTCATCCTCGTGTATCTAATTGATATTGAACGTTAAATGGAATTTACGATTTTAACGTAAACATTGACGGAAATATTGTGAATGGCCGATTGTAGTGAATGAAATGATTCGGCTTACGTAGGTTTCCAAACGATAGTTGAGAACCATAGACCAAATTGATTTTAACCTAGTTTCATTCTACGGGTTTATTTATTTACTGGCCAAATTTTAGGGGGGTTAATTCTGAGGTTATATTGATGAACTTTTAGGGTCTCCTTAAACTAGTCGACGTTGTTTCGAGAAATCGCGTATGGAAGCTTTATGTCAACGCAATAAGAGCGAGTACGTCGTAAATCGGCTCGGCCCACGCGAAACAACGTCTTTCGACGGGAAAACGGCGTTTTGCCGTAAAGCTGTTCGCATTCGTACGACCCTGTTTGCAGCCTACCGCACTCGTTCGCGTTCGTAAATCTCCTTATACCACACTCCTAATACTATCACGGCCGAGTACCTAATCGGGAAAAGTGTTAGTCATACTCAGTTTGAGGTATTGAAATTTAAATCTAATTAATTTGAAATTATGGTCACTTTGCTTTTGTTCTACATTTTATATAAAAGAAAAGAATTTTGAGTAAACTCAACCTTTTCATTCATTACTCGTATTTGACAAAAATCGAATGTCCTTTAGAAAAGGGCAGGACGAAGCTAGACTTAAGTATCTCACCCAATTGCCCCATAAATAGGTCATTTGGTTGAGAGAAGTAGGTTTTGTTGTTACCAAAAAATCTAAATATATATGACGTTATAGATCGCTGTAAGTGTTAAAGTTTTATTGTCCTAAAAATATGATGTTGGGTTTTTTATTTCAGGTGTTTTCTACCAAAGCAAATTTATTTATGGTAATAAATACATGGCATATACAAATACAAATCATAGCCAAGTTAATGAAGATTAAATATGAATTTTGTGCTTTTAGGTATATATACAAAGCTAAAAATATGTATGTGCATGTGAATACAAATATAATGTACCTATGACTTTGTATCTACATATACATAACAAATATGAAATAAAAATTCCGATCGAGTTTCGTCAACTAAGTAGAAAATACGGATTTTCTTAGTGAGATATACCTATCTTCTAGGCGAATTTGTATAGGTACTACGCAAACAGTCGAATAAAAGATTTTTTCTTAAATGTTCACCTTCCAACTTAATTTAATTTATTAAAGCCCGGCTCTTAAGAAATAGGTCTTGAAATATTCAGGCCATCTCAAGTAAAGTTAAATGCGCGCATTTAGGCGTAAAGTCAGAATTTCAGTTTATCTCTTTGCACACCTTTTTTAGGGTTCTGCGCCAAAACGTTACAAAACCCCTTGTGGTGTGACTCTGTCAGTCACATTGTAAAATATCTCAAGAACAACTGAAGCTATCGATTTGAAAGGAATAGTTCTGAATAAGGCCAATTACAATGCATTGACCCGAATATATTTTTATTAAATAACTGCGGAAAATATGCTATAAGAAAAGGGGGCAACATCTTAAAGTCTAGCTACTAGGTCGAAGAGGATATCAAATAAAAATTCTTAAATGGAGCATTCCACGAAAATATCTACTTTTTGTCGCTTACGACTCGCTATGGGAGCTACCCTTATAAAATACTATGCTAACTGCTAGGAAACACTGCCAATGTAAAAGCCTAAATAATTATGTTATTATTATACCGTAACTCAACTTACTAATTCAATTTCTATCCCCACTCTAGGAAATTCGTTCGTTACACAAAACGTAATTCATCGAAACTCGTTGATTTCGTAGAGTGGGGGTTAGAATGAGCATTGGTTCGTTTGGTGTAAACCCACCTTTATAATGTGCGAAGATCTTATGACTGGCAGTCGCTGAGATAGGCTGATAATGATGACTCAAAAGGTGAAAATACTCTATTACTAATATATTCTGCACTGTCTGCCAGTCTGTCCATCACAAGCGTGTATTTCGTGAATCGTGTGACCGTTTGGTGACAGCAGCAAGAATACATTTGTCACCACCCTAACTCCTGCGGGTGTCGTAAGAGTCGACTAAGGGATTGAAGTGTCACTGACCATTATTTGATAAAAGATTGATGATGGGGAGCAGCGTCATCATAGTGGACACATTACTGCGATCGCCAATCCGCTTGCCGAGGCGATTTTAGGCATTTACCTCCTAATGCGTATAGCATAATAAGAAAGGCCTACGTCCTACCAGTGGACTATCATGGGCTGATGCATGCATGCAAAATTTTCACACTTGACGTATTTCTGTTGCCGTCACCAAAACAGAATACTATTTTTTTTAAGGGGATCTCTTATACAACAAACTTATTAACAATAGATGCTTGAAATATTCACGTAATTGTACGGAACCCTTCGGGCCCGCGCCCGTTAAACTCGCACTCGCGTTTGATCGAGTTTTTAGTAAATTAATGTTGTTGTTGGTAATTTAAAAGAAATGTAAATAACTGTAATTAGATTTCTTAGGTTTTTAGGGTGGAACGTTTTTTTATTGAAAGGAATGTTCATTTTTCAGTAAAACTAAAGAATTTCAGCTGTAATTATGTACATACTTAAAGTTTTAGTTAAATTCGTTTTGATCGTTTATTATTATTACAGCATTTTACAAGTTCCATTATAACTTCCGTGAAAAGAAGTGACGTCAAAATTTTATTAGAGCTAGTTAAAAGAAAGATATTTGAAGGGAATATAATTATTTTGGCAATCATTGCCGGTCATTGTGGCAATCTTTGGGGGAGGCCTATGTTCAGCAGTGGACGTCTTTCGGCTGATATGATGATGATGATGATGATGATAATTATTTTGTCATCCTCCGTAGCCCAGTTGTAGATCTGCCAAAATCATGAATGGTGTATTTACGAGTGTACAAATAGAATACTTTAAAATAAAACTATTTTGAACATAATCGGTTCAGCCATGTTCTGAATAACTACGGAAACCTACACTGAGCAGTCAGCATGGCCCGATATGCTCTTGGCTGGTTATTTTAATTGGACACACTACCCCTCACCGTGCACGTGTGTGTGACCTAGGTATTTTTTCTTTGGTTTAATCTAAATATTTATAATTTATTACTATACCTGCCGCAAAACAATCTGGCGACTGAAGGCGTCTTGCTATCTACGTTACACTTGTTAGTTCCAGGTCAGAGTGAGAGAGATAGCAGTATGCCCTCAGTCGCCAAATAGTTTTGCGGCAAGTATAGGGTAAGGTTGGGGTAAGACGAAACGGTTTTCAGAACCAATGAGGAAAGACAAAAAGTCGTTCTTCTGGCACAAACGTCTGTAGGCTTACCACAGGATTAGTGCGACAATATGTCGCCATGAGATAGACTATCCATCACTCTTTTATTCATATAGTTAGCAAAAGATGGAGAATCTATCTCGCGGCGACATACTGACATACCAATCATGTGCTAAGCATACTAGTAGCATTTTGTCTTACACCATTCAAAAAACAGTTTCATCTTACCCCAATGTAGGTACTTACATACAAAGTTACATGAATCACACCGGGATGTTTTACAATTTTAACAGTACATGGGTAACCGAATGTCTAGATTAAAGTATAATTGGTAATAAACTAATTACGGAGCAATTTTGGGCAACCAATATCAATAAACCTGCAATTTACGTGGACAATTTTGCATTTAGTCTATTAAGCCGAGTAATGAACTGAAATTTACTGCAGAATTAAAACGATAATTGGGATCAGGGATAAATGTACCTACCATAAATGATAGATCGGTTTTGATTTGTATTTTTTTATGCTTTATACAGTTGAGGTATTATTAATATTATTATCATAACCTTGGCAACCAAGTTTACCTACGGCTTATCTATTAAGCCGCCGTATGGTGACGGCAGTAAGAATAAAATTGTCCCTATCCCATCTCTTCCCGCGGGTGTCGTAAGAGTCGACAAAGGGACTGGTAACAAAAGTTTGGCCGATGATGATGTATAAATGCCTGTATAATTGAAAAATCAAACCAGCGAGCCATAAAAAAATTACCATGAAACCTTCTGTTTTGAACAGTTTGAGCGATACCTAAGATAGCATCTGAGATGAAGAATAATTCGAGATAAAACGTTTAACAGAAGCCGCGTTAACAGAATACTGAAACAAAAAATTAATAAAAAAGATCCGTACCACTTAAACGTTGATTGACCTTTGACCTTCATGCAAATCTTAGAATAAAAACCGTTTAAAAGTCAACAAGTTATCCTCAATTTCCGTCGTTACTTTTTCACTTAGCTTTAGACCAATGAACGACGACGACTTTTATTTCCCAGTCGCCCGCTAGTTGCCAGGCCATTAGCTAAACCGAGAATATTAGAGGCATATAATGATCATTTCCTGTTCCTCTATGTTACTAAAATAGTGGTAATCCGTATAAAGGCCCATTTCGTAACCTATTCTAAAAAGCAAAAAAAAAAAAAGAATTTTTGTTTGTAAAATATTTTTTTTTGTTAGGTATGTTCTTTTTTTGGTGAACTGGAATGATCTTTTTTTCTTGGGTACCTATATCTATTTTTTTAAATTTATCTAAAATATGTAGTTGACTATCATAATTAAATTATTAACATGTTTAGGGAATCGATTACTTGTGTAATTTAAATCAACGATTGCTTGACAAAACAATTGCTTTATTATCAGTTCTAGTTCTGGCTATGCTATCATGGGTTTCAAAAAGTCGATCTATGTGGTGCAAATTCAAAATTTAACGTTTTTTTATCCAATATGGCCTAGCAAGACGCCTTTTATAAATTGTTATTCGCAATATTAACCTTTAATTTGGCAATGTTCGCTACAATGGACATAGTCTTCGAACCACTTTTTGTATTTTTTAAAGAAATTTCTGCTCTACATAATGGCGAGGACGCTAGAACGCACGATTTTTTTTTTTATTTGCCAAGTTAAGTCCAGATCTAAATTTACAGTGAACAAAAAAAAGTTTGATAGTTCTGGCAAGAAAAACTAGCCTCATTGACTAGCCTAAATCTTGAGAGTCTTCTGGGCGAAGATATTAATCTGGATGAGCCTTTTTTATTAAAACCCCTTTCCCTCAAGACTTCCGGGGATATTAAAATATGAGACAGCCGCGTTTATCTGTTCCGCGGCTTCCGGCCTTAACAGTTTGTGCAAATTGGTTTTTGAGTCATGATCACATTACACTGAAACATTAATAATAAAAAAAATTACACAGCCCTAAAACTTGTT
>JALPQI010014600.1:0-26358 GCA_025490895.1 Thaumatotibia leucotreta
TATATTTTGACTGAGGCCATTACCTCTTTCGATCAGCGAGCGGACGCGGTCGTCTCAAACGATCCTACACACCGTCATTAATACATATAATCATTGAATCATTATCAATCATTAAAGGGTGAGGGTAGTTGTGACCAGATGCTTTAGTTACTTCTGTTGTAGCCAATGCTACACTGTCGGCATATGGTATGGCGACGATTTGATCACTATTTAGAAAAAAGGCAATAATAACTGGTAACCGAGTTGATTAACTTATTATTATTAAATATGTATTGAATATTTATCAAACGTTACTCAAATTAAGTAAGTCGATAATTGCTCGACATGTTTCGATCCATTTAGAGGATCCTCATCATGGAGTACCCGCGACTAAAGACCGACGTGTACTGCGGGCTTGCGCTCTGCTAGAGCGGGTGCTGGCCGGGGGCGGCGAAGAAGGAAAACTACCCTCATTGAGCAATTATCGACTTAAATTACGTGAGTAACCCGTTTGATACATATTTAAATATGTTTGAGTCTCACGTTAGTTATAATTAAAAAATTAAAGAAAAAAAAAACCTTTTTAAAAACAAGCTTTTATTTGTTTATAAAATGAACTAAAAAGTTAAAAATAAATTAACTCTAAAAAGAAATCTAACACTTTGTAACTTGATTGTAACCTTTAACGACAAATAGGTAAGCGTCTTCGTCTAGGACAAAATAATTCCATATTGTACAAATTTATTTAATTTTAACACTATAACTTTTCACCATACATAACTATTCAATCTCGTCCCCCCCTCTTTATCATAGTCCCCCATTTATAAATGAAAGCGTGTTACATTGTGATAGCCTGAGGAAAATGTTGTGTTGTATTAAATGTAACACGCTTTCATTTATGAATGGGGACTATGATAAAGAGGGGGGACGAGTTTGAATAGTTATGTATGGTGAAAAGTTATAGTGTTAAAATTAAATAAATTTGTACAATATGGAATTATTTTGTCCTAGACGAAGACGCTTACCTATTTGTCGTTAAAGGTTACAATCAAGTTACAAAGTGTTAGATTTCTTTTTAGAGTTAATTTATTTTTAACTTTTTAGTTCATTTATAAACAAATAAAAGCTTGTTTTTTAAAAAGGTTTTTTTTTTTCTTTAATTTTGTTTTTAGCTTTTTAGTACCTCTATTTTTAATTCGAGATTTACTACGACGTAGTTCGCAGCGCGTAGCAGCGTTATTCCGTTATGAAATCCGTAGTTCGTTCACATGATATGTAATATGTACTGATTTAAATATCAATAATGTTGAAATTATGTAATCACTTGTTAGTTATTTGTAACGTTTCTCATTCTATCCATTTCTTTTAATGCATCAACATTACAAGGTTTCTTCGACGTCAACTTGGAGCAGTCAAGTTCTTCGATTTGAAACCTGCTAAAGACCTAACTCTGCGTAAAGCTACATAAGCTTGACCGCCGCATGAATGCTTTGTTCTAGAGATTCGTTTTTCCTTCTCTCTTGTGTATTTATTCTATTGATATCTTGCCTATATGTGCGTTGTTCTAGAGATTCGTTTTGCCTTCTCTCTTGTGTATTTATTCTATTGATATATTGCCTATATGTGCGTTGTTCTAGAGATTTGTTTTTCCTTCTCTCTTGTGTATTTATTCTATTGATATCTTGCCTATATGTGCGTTGTTCTAGAGATTCGTTTTTCCTTCTCTCTTGTGTATTTATTCTATTGATAACTAGGGCTACAATACAACAGGGTTCGCCCTGGTACCCTGAGGCACAACGTTAGCGGCAAGACATGTTTATACACCCTCATACCATTCAGCCCCTCGGCACGTGCTCACCTTGGCATTGGGTCATCCATCCAATCAATCATATATAATTAATATGGGACGAAAGCAAGAGACTCGTCAAGACGAATCAAACGAGACCAAACTCGATCGGGTTGCGTCGTTTAATTACGGAGTTCCTATGGCCACCTTCCAACTCCAACATCAGACCCTGGTTACCATATAGTATCAAAATACTCGTCAAGACTAATCCAATGAGCTCAAACTCGATAGGGTTGCATCGTTTAATTACGGAGTTCCTATGATCATCTTCCGGCTCCATCATCAGACCCTGGTTACCATATAGTATCAAAATACTCGTCAAGACTAATCCAATGAGCTCAAACTCGATAGGGTTGCATCGTTTAATTACGGAGTTCCTATGATCATCTTCCGGCTCCATCATCAGACCCTGGTTGCCATATAGTATCAAAGTACTCGTCAAGACTAATCCAATGAGCTCAAACTCGATGGGGTTGCATCGTTTAACTACGGAGTTCCTATGGCCACCTTCCGGCTCCATCATCAGACCCTGGTTACCATATAGTATCAAAGTACTCGTCAAAACTAATCCAATGAGCCCAAACTCGATGGGGTTGCGTCGTTTAATTACGGAGTTCCTATGGCCACCTTCCGGCTCCATCATCAGACCCTGGTTAACATATAGTATCAAAATATTTGTCAAGACGAATCTAATGAGCTCAAACTCGATAGGGTTGCATCATTTAATTACGGAGTTCCTATGGCCACCTTCCAGCTCCATCATCAGATCAGCTCTCTGTCACAATAACATTGCATTGTCATCCGATTTATACATGCATTCTAAATTTCAGCTCAATCGGAAACCGGGAAGTGGATCAAATTTAAGTTGCAAGATTTGATTACAGAACGACAGACAACGGGACAGGTGAAACTAAATAAAAGCTTGTAAAAAAATATGTATTGTCTTGAGATATGCACACAATTTGAGCGAGGATTAGGAGTAGGACACATTATTTTTGAGCATTAGGAAGGATATTCAATATTAAAGGGATTAAAAATTCTTTAGATAGATAGATTTTCCTACAATACAAATAGCTTAGAAAATATGAATATAACGGTGTTTGTTCACAAATGTAATTTAGTCAAATGTGGCTCATATGAATAAATAAATACGTAACGAATTCAAAGTTCTGCTGCGGCAAAACAAATAAACACAGATAAGAGACTGTATTAATTAACCTTGGCGTTTCTTATATCAGCCGGGACTACCTTCATGAACTCGTGATTACACATCTTGTCAAAGTTAACAATAATATCAGTAACCTTTATTACAGTCTTTACATGCGTAATTCACTCGAAGGCGATTTTAACAACATTTTTTTATGTGACGAAGGTAGACAACTGAGCTCTCAGCCCACCTGATGGAAAGCAGGAACTGAGGCCCATGAATATACAAGTAGTAATCAAAAAATCGCCTATGTGCTACTTACCCTGAGGACTTAGACGGATTGCCTCTATGTATGCCAGTTACACCGGCTATCTTATCCCCAAATCGAAACACAGCAGTGCAAACACTGCTATTTAGCGGCAGGTTAACGGGTAAGACGGTGGTAGCTATAAGGGCGGACCCTGCATGAGGTCCTGTCACCAGCAACATAATAACATTATTTGCCTACTACCTTTCTTTACTGGGTACTTAGGTAGTTAAATAGGTATCCTGTCGTACTTACCAACATAAGCCAAAAGGTTGTCCTCAAAAATATGATACGTAATGAACGGCTAAATGAAAACATAAATCAGTATCCTTTCGATTGTGCTATGAAGGTTAATCATACAAACTATACGGGTAACTACGTACCTACTTAACACAAAAATATGACGTCAAGTTTTTTTTTTATCATAGCCCTAAACTATGTACGTTTTCTTGTAATCGACCCAAAAATACTTATACGCTTGACGCGACCTAAGAATCAGCAAATACTTTACTGTGGCAATACACAATTCGCATTTTATAGGTATATTTATAGCATATTGTATCGAATAATACCTTCCTACTTACAATACCTGTTATTACTATAACGGTATACAGTAAATTTTTAATAATAATCATTATGATTGTAGCCGCAATGCAGATTTATTGCTTAGTTTTATATGTGGCTAAGTCGATTACCTATTATTTAATTCAAACGGGCAATATTGATGTTCGATATAGAAATAGGCACTCGTATTGAGCTTAATGTTAATTAGGTCAGTCCGTGACGCTCTTTTTAATCATTTTCCTGTGCCCGCAGCACAGCGCTATAAAATGTGTTTCTCTGAATAAAAACTATATTTTTCCTGAACCTTTATTCTGGCAAAACCGTTGTAAATCGATAGAATAATCCATAAAACTGTCATCACTTCCCCGTTCGCATTTAGAATGTGGGAACAAATTATCGCAAACACTTTTATGTCACGCAAAAAAACCCTTGCACAAAACATCACCTGATCGAAAAAAATTACACTCCCACGCTACGAAAGGGTTGCGCGCACCTGACCTATATTGCTAAAGCGTAAAAAATGTTTTCTTTTGCGTTTTTTAGCCTTATTCTCAATTCCAACGTGCGTAGATCATACAGATTGCAATGGTTATGTGATAGTGTGTCCAATATTTTGGATATTTTGGGGATATTCATAGCTTAAATAAAATATACATACTAGGTAGGTTGATTAGAGCGGGAGCAAATTTTAGGTAATATTGTCGAGGTATACGTATTATTATCAGTTATTATAATATGATGGCGAATGCATGTGCATCATTTACGTACAACTACTTACGCTAACATTTCCAATAGTCATACTGTTTCCTTAAATGAGGAATACGACTAATGTCCAAATTATTCTACAATCATTATCCTCAAATATATAATGGAACATTAATCTCAATAGCGATCGAATATTCCTCGCATATCTTTACGAACAAATCACGCAAAACAAGTTTCCATACAAAACAAACAAAACAAACATTTTGTCCCCAACGCACCGCGATGCATGTGCACCCCCACGTTGCGCCAGCGCACAATGCGTCCATTGTGCTTTCGCGCAGGTAGCTTAAGGGTTATCCGCTTATGCAAAAAACGCTATCCGATTAACACTACACGAGTTACCTGTTTATATGGTAACGAAGTTGGCGGCACGGCATGGCTTCTCGCTCATCCCAAACGCGTGTTTACATTTACATACGTAGATATTCATAGGCTTCATAGCTACAGTTTATTTATTGACAATAAATTGTACCTTACCCGCCAACCCTAAAAACGTGTCTCAGTTAAACCTAATTTTCCGTTTAACCTCTTTTCTAGCAAGATTTCACTAGTTATTATTTGGTGAAAGGAAACAAAGGAAAGTACCTACATAAATTACAAACGGATTTTTACGTTAAGATAGTTATAATAAACTAGCGATAATAGTGACTAGGAGATATAATATATTATAGTTAGTTTCCAAATTTTTATTTCAAACAATGTTGACATGTAATTAGAAATAGCCTAAACTTCTCCAAAACAAAGTTGGTGACTTCAAATACAACTTAGTGAAATTTGTCATGATATCTTCCTTCATCGAAAGCGAACGTATTATTGTTTCAAATATCAACTTACATTTATTATATTTAAGTTCTAACAGATTCATAACAGGTTGAAAGTCGAACGCGCGGTACTATCGCCGCTTCAAAAAAAAGGAAAATATTTTCATAATTTGGTACCTGACAGGATATAATAGGGTTTAACGTGAGTGGAGAATGAAAATATAATTACGTAGTACGTTAAAAGTACTTACAAACTAAATTAAAACAATAATTTTCAAACTTCTTTTGCGTATCTGCAACAAATGTCAATAACAACCTGCAGCGTAGATCAATATTTAACGACGGCAATTCTAGCAAGGGGCGGTTGCGAACTGTCGATCGTAAATACCGTGCATTATCGTGTCCGCGAACAAATTCATTACCTATGCTGTATTTCGCGTCGACCAGCTACAGGAGGACTCATTACCCATGCGAAGCTTGTAGAACGGCAGCTAAAGCTACAAATAGGTAGGAATGGCTGCATTATTGAGTCGAGCGGCGGTTAGCTGGCGAACTGCCCTCATTTCTCGCCGCTGTTTATTCATTTTGCAACACATCGCCTGTCAGGCTGACCACCCCTGTCGGCTCACGCTTTCTCGTCGATGAATTCGTAATGAGCTGGCTTCGTTAAAGGCCGCGAATTCACGTAGGCCCCTTGTTGTAAACGCGTTAACCGCAACACGGGCACGCGACCGAGTAGGTACCTTTCATCGAGCTTTCCCTTAGAAACAATCAAAATACTATCTACCTACTAACTATTTAGCTTAAGATTTGGTTTTGGACTATGTCAATCGTCGCAAGTATTTCGTTACCTACAAGAAACAAAATAGAACCTGTTCTTACGCACACCCATTAAAATGCTGCATAACTTGCTATGCTAGCCCCGAAGATGACTAAAAAACTGCATTAGACTGATCTGTCTGCGCAAACGCATAAAAAACCCACTGGGCGAGCACCATGTGCAGTCGCAGGTGCCCTCCGTTCCCACACAACCCTTTCAGCGACTCCCGCGCCCCTCTCACCCTCTCAAAACTGCATACAAAACCCATTCCTCCAACATTTTCGAATTTCAACTATATCCGCTCCTACCCACGACTATTTTCCTATATCATACCAACAGATACATACGGTGCTTTGAATTTGGCTTCATTAGTCCCGAATCTACCTGTTCCAATCGTATTTATAGTCGCTGTCGTGTCATTAGATTTATTGTGGATATAATGCAATCCTCTCAAATTTTTTGCCTTTCATCTTGAAACGGCTTACAGAAATACTTTGATACGTTTATGCTATTTTGATCGAACAAAAAAATTTGAGGACATGACGCGTTTAAATAGGTGGTCATACAATGTAATTGCGTTTAAGTGGAATAGGTACATTACGTGTTTATCTTGAGCAGTTGTTTCGGGTCATAAAAAGAAGACTAAATCGTGAAAGGCATTAACTTAGTGCGAAGGTATACTGACGGGCAATGAACTCTGTTCCTACCTCAATATTTACAATTTCCTCTTGGTTTGAAATTTCTTTAAAACGGCTGAAAATCTTAACCCAAAACATTTAAAAACATTGTCGTATAAAAGGAAAAAAAACTTAAATTAGGTAAGTAAATACTGTCCTTCATTTAAATATTAAATGCGGGGGAGAATTGTTTTTCGGTTATTTATTTTCGTTAGGTAACTAAGTGCTTACAATATAATTTAAAATCAAGTTTCCACTTTTTTCTGTTTTCATTTTTAACTCACTCTCGTATTGTCTAGTGATTTTTATCATTTAACATACAAAGATAGTGGTGTACCTACATAAAATGTCGTTTTTTAGCATTACAAAAAAATTTAATACCAAACTGAAAACTACAAAAAATTGTCGTTATCTGGATGTTTTGTAGCCAATTAAAAGCAAAAGGGTCACCGGCTGTCGAACGGCTACCCGCAATAAATCGCAACCCTACACAAAATGTTTCCGCTCTCTGGCTGACACAAGAAAATTATTTCTTATTAATATTATGGTTAATCGTTCTTACTAAAAAGTATTTTTTTTTATTTTCAGCAGCTTCAATGCAGATACAATTATACCTAGGCAGATAATTTATGGTTTAACTATATGGATTGTCGAAGAAATTAAGCCATGTATACGCGGAATACGTACCTACCTACAAAATCAATAGAAAAGGCTTTGTTGACCTGAACTATTACCACAGTAGCACGAACCAATTTTTGTCTGGATGGCTCAAATCCATCATTTTTGACTAAATTCTTATATACGTACAATTCCTATAAGATTTCTAAATAATGTTTTATAGGCGTTCGAGAACAGCTACCAGTTTTTCGTGGTAAACTATGAAGTTTCCGACAATACCATACGAAATATATTATGAATTGCATTATCTTTCTACTTTGTTACCCGGTTGAATGTGTGCCGTCTTGGTGGTAGTGAATTAATTCGATGCGCGCGCCGGCTTGCTATTGGTCAACGCGCACAAGCTGCACCTAGTATGCAGTTGCAGATCATGTCCGATATCATGCCTATTTTATATTTGGCTTTTTACATCTGGCTTATTCCCCGCTATTTTGCCTTTCGACCCCATTTTTAGATAACGCGTGTTGAATATTAGAGGGTCATCGAAATTGTACCTAGTCGGTTTCAATTTTAACGTAACTTAATCGTAGATGACAAAATTAAATATTTGAAATGTAGTGAGTGTTTCCGTAACCGATATTTCTCATTGAAGCCTGTTTGCGTGGTAAAAAACGAGGAAGTCCGAGGGTGGCCGGTGGTCTGAGGACAGAAGGGTTGCGGCTAGCAGCCCTCAGGGCTCGGAGAAACACGGACAAACAAGCAGATGGCGGCGGCTTCAGTTACACTATCAACAGTCATCGTATTCAAATGGGAATTCATCGATTCTCGGCACAACGACCCTGAATATGTTAAAAGTGCAAACGAAACATGAGAATTATTAGTTTGACTTCTCATTCATTTTGTACCTACTACGAAGACATCCTCGTTGTCAAGCGCACCGTACAATAGGGTCAAGTTCATATACTGATATAGCTATCTATACTAATACGCTAACTATTCCAAATCTTATTAGACCAAGTTCATTCATAATCTTTGAATATTATCTGATTGGAAATTTATCAGACCTAACTTACATAACAAAATTGAAACCGAAAGTCTTATAGAAAGCAATGCCTACATTTATTATTGTAAAGTCACTGGAGCACCGGGTAACGACGATTGTTCTGCTGAGCAGAAGCGGCAACAGGCACGTCAATGCATTTGAGTCTTTGTACCATTAATTCACTAGCATAAGCGATCGAGAGTTAGTTGGCAGCATACACTGTCGCTTTTGTAGAGGCCCGCGACAACGTAGTAGAAGACTCAGGCGTTAATGGAATCGGAACAACGTAGTTCGTTGTTATGTCAATCGGTATATAAATGAAGATAAGTAACACGATGCGCTATATACGTAACGGTGCATTAGTGGCTGAGTCACAGGGAACTGACCTAGGGGCATGCAGCGGAGTGCATTGACGTCGCCTCCTCACTTATCACTGGCATGTCTCCTCGAAGATTCGTTAAATGCATTGAACATGCCCTTTCGGGCAGATGAATAACGCATATGTTTTCGTGTCTGAGAGGTTTGAACCACAATTATGTCACGTGAGGTCAGAAACACCAACTTAGATATGCAGCAGACAGTTCAATGTACAAAGTTTCTATTAGTCGTGCCTTTGCCATCTCATGCTATGCAATATGATGAACTTTTCTTTTTTATTGTATGGAAACAAGTTCATACATTTTATAATACATCCGTAGATTACTTAAGTACATTACCTACGTCCTACATACTTGTCAAGACTTAGTTGGGAATTCCTGTCGTACTTCTCTTGCCGGTTCCATAATCAAGTCCAGAATGTCCAGATACAGAAAAAATCCTTAATCTCATGGGAGGAATCATTTATTATATTCTTTTTAATTTTATTATTTTCAGTTGCACAGCCCACAATTGGACGTGATTATGCAAAAGGGAACCAAACCACATGATTTTTTTATTCAAATTAACACTTTAAATCACAAGAAACAAAGTCAATCTTTAAAATGACAGATTCGTGTGGATTGGTTCTCTTTTGCATAATTACGTCCAATTTCTCTGCGTTGACTGATAGAGAATGCCTTATGGGATTAAGTCTGACTTTTGTACATCAAGATTTTCTTTTGTGCAATAAAGGTTATATAAATAAATAAACCCCAAAAAATATTCAGAACATCGGAAAATCGTAAAATAAGGTATTTATAGGTACTGGTACCTACCCCACCTTAAGTTTTAAGCCCCACACCAACGGTTTCAAGAGATGAAGTCTGCAAACAAATTAAACTACCTATGGTTATATACACGTAGCTTTTTCGCCGCATATATACATGCTGTCATATTAGTCTTAATTCATAATTTTTGAGGAACAAATGTAAGAAGTTTATACTCATAATATTTTTTCAGGTACGCTAGATTTTTAACCCCGGCGGAAAAGCTACGAGTATATACATCCATGTGTGGCACCGTAACTCCTAATGTAAACTGTTTTGAGTGCATCGGTGTATAATTCACTACATTAAATGCGTAATTTAAAAAAAAAACACTTTAAAAGCTTACACCCATACAGCAGAAATTCTTCAATTGTCAAAGAAAATATAGTGCGACGTTTAACTTGACCGTAATTCGGATGATCTAACCAAGGCGATTATAACTATAATTAACTACATTAAATGTGTAACTAATAAACAAGCACTTAAAAAGCTTAAGTCCACCCTTAAACACATACAGCGGAAATTCTTCCATTGTCAAAGAAAATATAGTGCGACGTTTAACTTGACCGTAATTCGTATGATCTAACCAAGGCGATGATAAGGCGGTGTTTCACAATAGCAGAATTATTGGCGCTTAGGGCCGCGTTATCTTCGCCTTGAGATGCTCCGCGCAAACAACTTCAGCGATCGAGGTCCACTGAAACGTATCAAAGACAATCGCGCGCGAAATCACTAAAGCACTACCGTAAAACCATACAACTAAACTATAGTCCAGTACTACAACTATGGTCCACAAGTTTATTTCCTAATTAAGCATCAATGGAAAACTTTTATTTTGGTTTTGTCTAAGTTTTTTAATCATTAATTAGAAGACTTTGTGTAACAACTGCGTCAATAATATAAAAAATACGTAAATCGAAGATATTTGAATTAGTTTTGGACCATAGTTGAGAGCTTTTGGACTATAATTGGGTTTTTGTTTTAGACAGCAACTGTAGCAAACAGGATAATTCAGATCCTGAATTTACAAAAAATGTATTTTATAAGCAAAACTGGAAGCAATTTTTTTTATATTAACGACAAACAGATTAGTGCATATTTTTTGTTAGCCTGGCGGAAAAACGTTGGTGAACGTCACGTGGTGGTAATGAGTAATGCGTTTTTATCCGGAGGTAGCTAATTCAAACAAAACGAATTCAAGCCCCGACTACCAAAGTTTTTTTATCTAACATTATTTGACATTTATCGGTCAATTCCCTATGGAGAAGAAGAAATGATCTTGACAAACCAGGGGGACTACCACGATCTACTAAATGCAATCCAGTTTAGGACCTACTCTGAATCGCGATGTGTCAATTTCATAGAATAACTGTCAAAAACTGACAAGCTGAACCTAAATTGAATCGCATTTAAAAGATCATGGTGGTCTCCAGATCTTAATTCTAACATGATCTGTGTTAGAAGGTGAGATGCTAGCCATTTTGTGTCACTAGAGGCTTCAAAGTGATATGAACCGGGATAGACGAAAGTAGGACGAAAATGCGTATCTTATTTATTTTCAAAACTACAATTTATATACATAGATTAAATCTAACTAACCTACTTAACTTAACCCAAGATTGGCCCTTGTGACATTGTACCGAGGATGCTGGCGGCATTTCCTTTCCTCGCTGTATCGCAATACTGATGCGTTGTGCGAGGAAGTCGCCAGCTCTTCGGTCTTAATACACGTAACTATACGTGGTATACGTCAACCAGACGTTTCGCGATCTCAGCAAACAATTTGCGTGCGCTGGGGCCCCATGAACCTAAAGTTTCTGCGCCAAACGGTACAAAATCGTACTCTTTGCCGAACACAATTCTATGTTGCATGTTTTAATAACAATGTAATTTGTGACATAGGTACATATATTATACTCCACTTTAGATAAGTACCTATCTATATTTAGTAATATTTACTCAACCTTAGTTCTCTAACTGGTAGCCATAGGTACCATGAGATGGCAAGTAAGTAACTTTAACGTCAGCGTTTACTCGATACGTAAAGTATTCCATCACGCTCGCTTTAATATATCGGTGCAAGCCTGATAGACTGCTTTACGTACCTATAGCTCATATAACTCTAGGTAGGTACCTAAAATAGCTACCAGTACGGCTACTGAGGGCACTGCAGTACCACGTCATGCCGAGAAAACAAACGTATCTAGGTGCTATTCTTTTTCGAAGCCATTCAGGCCATTTCCAACAGTATAATTTAGGGATTTAATATTCTTATTCTAATCTTTACATTGCTGTTTTGAGAGTCACTTTAACAAAATATTTATTTAGTAGACATAAAAACAACTGCTGGCCATAAAATGGGATGAACCGCACAACTTATGTCGCAAGGTCGGTTGCATACTTGCTAGTTGGGAAACATCTAGATGTCGCCCGCTATCAAGTTCAAATCAAGGTAGGTATTTTACATGTGTATTGTGGAACGTGACCGAGTGGTGTCGCGAAGGGCTTTTAGCAGCGAGCATACTGCGCGCGCGCCGCTGTTGAGCACCATTCCGCCAACGAGTCTCTGCCGCTGCCGCGTCCAAACATCGCCTGTAACTTCATAAAGATAAGCTCCATATTTGCGTGTAGTGTTTGCTCTTGTTAGTAAATATCGTGGTTATCTGTAGGTATATGTAAGTAGGTCAATGGCGGCGCGTGACGCGGGTTCGGCCCTTCGCGAACTGCGCAGGGCTCGCCTTGAACTAACCGCCTCATCAATGTCGGCAGCTTTCTTTGCTAAACTGATTTGATCTTAATTTTCCGACGATTTGTGATAATTTTAAAAGCACGAGGCCAAAGGGCTGTTGCAAAACACGGAGTTGATTTCAAGACACGAATGATGCGTAAGTAAAAACTCTGGAGTCTGTATTTAATATTGTCTACTGAAAGTGCATTTATTTCTGATAGGTAGGACAGTTTTTTCCCCGAGGTTACTTTTTTACAATTTTATTGTATGTAGATTCAGGTAAAAGTTACCTGTAACCTAGTCTAGGATACAGTTTCCCTCGCCAAGCTGAAAATTGGATCCAATATTTTATTATTAAATTCTTTCAAATTATTTTTTCTGTACAGTCATTAGTTCAAAAAACAGATTATAACTTTGAGACATCCTTAAATAAGTAGTTAAGTATTGTTATACCTACTTAATATGAATGTGGTAGTAACTACATCTATTGGTTATGCTTTCACCACTAAACTATTGAAACAATTTCAGGAATTAAGTTTCAGTGTAAGAAACAATTGCAAAGCGCAGGCAGATAGTGCATTATCCTTTGTCATCGTATTTTTACGGAAATATCTGAAATTATAGCCGTCACAATGAGTTTCAGTCCCTATAATCATTGCATTAAAGTAAATTGAGACAGAGATATAAATTCGTACGTAAATAAGAAACGATGGCAAAAGATTATGCACTCCATCTGGCATCTGTAATTGCCACAGATTTTATGAGTTTTATGACTGAAACATAAAGTCGAAAGAAAACAGAAATTTAAATACCTGGGTATTAACAAGACATAGTAAGTGCAAATAAAACATTAATGATACATCAAATACATCAGCCTTCCCTAATAAATTACGCAGAGTTAGGTACAAAGTACCAATGTACATACCGGAATGTATGTGCTTCAGTCAAATAGAGGCAATGTTTCGCAATGGCTCTCGCATTGTTAAATCGTTCTCGATAGCGTCATCGGCAAATTGCCGAGGTCGGTAGGACCCAGGCTATTCTCAAACCTTACCGGCCGCGAAACTTCATGCCAACCAATAAAAAGTTCACCATGGATTCCATCTGGTTACTACAGTTTCAGAGATCACAGTTACAGTGGTTTCTCTAGCGCTGATGCTCTATGTGCGATGGAAGCGACAAACCAGGCTGCGTACGCGGCGGTATCTGGGCCAGCTATTTACAGCGAGCCCTCGCAAGGGACGCCGCGACTTTGACACGTATTCCATCTAACAATATTGGCAAACATATCTAAGATGGGGACAATTGTTATGAATATTATTAGTTTTAAATATTCTGAAGTATCATGACGAATGAGTACTTCTTATAATAACAGATATTAAACTACAATATCCATATTAACTAGAGGTGATTTCATCTTTGTAAATTACAGTACACTGTACGCTTAATTTTTGCTTTAAGAAATCATGGGAATTTAATATTTAGTATTTAGGAAATTTGGTATGCCTAATAGCAATGCACCGAAGAGAAGTTCCAAAAAGCGAAAATGTTCTTGGTCTTGTTCTTTACACATTCATGGGGCCTTAGGATTAATATCTATTTGCACATGACGATACAGACCCCGATGTGTAAGGGTGGAGTGGGGGATCAAATTAGCAATCGCTCGTTTGGTGTAAATCCACCTTAACTGAAACTTTGACGTTATAGCGATCACCAACTTTCTAGGGGGGGTTAACATGACGCACTAATGCAATTAACGCGGAATATGCGGTTCAGGGAAAGGGACAGTGATATACGACTCATATCGCCGTGTCCCTTTGTCTCGACCTAAACTGAACCGCATTAGTACGTCATGGTAACCCCCCCGAACAGTGAACAATAAACCCTATTATCCCTAATCCTAATGAGAATATTCTAAATAGCAACTTTTATGCACGAGTTATTTTCGTCGTGAGATTTTCCGGCAATTATTGGTAATTTTGAGAAAAATTCTGTAACGTGTACAATCCTATGTAGGTATGGTATACCTATGATATGTACGTACTTGATGCAAACGATTGTATGTTATTTAATATTTGTAGATGGTAGGTATTTAAACATGATAGTATAAGCCCGAGTACGATTCATCTCAGAGTAACGATACGTACCAAAATTACGGCAAGCTTGAAGTTCTTCCTAAAGATTAGGACGTCAAAATTTGGTACTTAACTTACTAACATGTATTAACGTCTACGTGTAGGTTGCCGACGGTTTCAAAACCTTCGGCGCTTCTCAGATTTTATCATTATTAAGGAAATAAATAGTTAGGCCAGTGCGTTACACGAAATAGATTTGCATAAGGGCCGCTAGTATTATTTTAATGATTACTCCAAGTTTTATTCTGTTTAAGGAAATACGAGATTAAATATTTATGCGAACGTGCAACATGAAGACGATTTGCATTTTTAAGGGCCACTCCAATGCGGGCAGCTATTCGTGGGCCAATAGAAGGTCTCGGCCTTTCCGCGAGGCCCTTGGTTTCGCTACTACTACTACTTATCATATTGTGGCAATGACCAATTAATTGAAATCAATACATTTACAATGTAATACATACATATAAGCCAAGTAAATAACTTTATGCCGTGCCCTGACAGCAGTAAGAATACATTTGCCACCACCCCAGCTCTTCCCGTAGGTGGCGTAAAAGTCGGCTAAGGGATCGAAGCGTCACTGACTATTTATTTATTGAAGATCAATGATGGGCAGCAGCATCATGAATCATAAATAGTGGACGACTACTGCCATCGCCAACTCGATTGACCAGCGTGGCGATTATGGGCCTATTATTTACCTCCTAATGCGTCGAGAGAGAGAGGAGAGATCCTAAGGAGAGGCAGTTGTCCAGCAGTGGACTGATGATGATGATGTGAAACAATGTTAAGGTTTTGTTTATTAATTTCTCTTCATTTGTGTCTTGTTGGCAGTCTGTGTGTCTTTGTCCGAGGCAGAAATCAAATTTTGTAAAGTATTTAAGGTTAAAGCTAAGGAGTTATAGGAGACGTAGATACCTATCTAGCTTAGATGATTTTGTTTTAATGTAGGATACAAATTGATCTTCAATCAAGAAGTCACCGTAAAAATATTCGTATGTCCGTGTTTAGTTACGACCTTTTTTTTTCTTTCATTATCAGCAGTTTCACTAGGGATCTCAGAGGGATTTGATTAGTCTTACTTACGTACTCTTATTTATTATTTTTTAGACAGTTGTAGGTACCTACGTCCTGGGAACCGCAATTTTTTACTCATCCATAAGGATGGCTCATGCCAGAAAGGACAAAACGGGACGTCGTGTCCGATGCTTCATTTTATAATAGAGTCCTGTAACTCTTAGGTAGGCTATGATTTTGCATTGTGACAAAAGAAAAACAAACGATAGTGCATTATGATAAAAAATATGCCTGTTTTAGATGCCAGTATTATTTTTTCTTTTTAATATCATTATAAACCTCAGGCTCAAAACTTTTAAATTCACCCTAGTATAACGGATAGGGTCATACCCGTTCTAGTATTTATCCCAGATGATGAACCGCCCACAGCCCATTAAACTGTATTAAACGAAACTATTAGGGCGTATCACACCGTCCGAGCGCGCGTATATTCGCGCAAGGCTGCATTACGCAAGCGTTACACGTGTCGCGCTCAGCCTCGCTGCGACCTCTTCCAACACTTCCGATTCGCATGCACAACAAACAACTCGAAATATTTTGAAAGGCGAAGGTGACGTCCATACGGAAATAAACCTTTAATGGAACGGTTCACACTCAAACAAAGCAAGGACGGCATTTGCTTATTTTATCTTAAGTCGATTGCTGAAACGATTCGTTAATATTTGCTCGATAGTTCGTGGTAAGTTCGTTTTAATTTAAGACTAAAATTGTGAGCTTTTTTGTAAGACATCGCAATTTGTTGCTTACTGTAAGAACGCTTAGTTAGACCGATAATTCGGCGTTTAAAGATATGTACTATCAAAAATGATGGTAAGTGACAAAATGGGACCCTAAAAACAGATTGGGATTCTTCATTTCGTTTAATTTTAACGTAAATTATTTTAAACGAAAGATAATGTCTTCATGTATTTTCAATAGGTACTGGCGTATTTACCTAGCGTTATCACGCGTAGTATGTAGATAGATCTGCTTAGATACTTAGTTGTATAACGTTTTACCCTCACTTTTTGTTTGAAAATTTGTTAACTTGCTCGTAACATCGATTGTACATAAAACATCAATGTCTAGACTATTTCTGTACCTACAAACCAAATTTTAACTCGGTCAAATCTAGATTAGCATATAATGCATTAAGCCACATGACTCTGACGAGGGAATAGAATGAGTGCGATTGAATAATTGGCTTCTCGATTGGTACCTAGGTAGGTACTTGCGAATGCAAACTCCGCTGACCTATATACGCCGCCAGTTGCCGCCAATGTACTCCAATCAACAAGTCGTTCATACACGACATAGTTATTATTATTAACTGCCCACAATTACAGATGTATGTATTTATCTCTCGCATGCATATTGCGCTGCTGCCATGGTAACGGTAGTAAACATACCTACTATATGTATATCTACTGGATACCAGTCAGTACCATATCTTATGGTTCCCGTAGCGAACATCTAACATCGACCAGTTTTTGCCACAGTCGTGGCTTAATCCTAACCGGTGCAGGCCTAAAATGTCTTGAAAAGTAAAAACCTAAAAAAGTCCACATTACCGTCCCTTTTTAGTCGATCATCATTAGGTACTGCAACGTTTTAAGGAACGGACAAAAAGTGAACACAATCTTGGTTTTATCACCAACTTAAAACTTTAAACCATGAGTTCATATATTTTTTTAGTTAATATTATTGATATTTATTAGTACTAAAAAATATACCTGCGAATGTGTTTCGTGATCATGATGTGTCAAAGACGTCAAATGCTATTGAAAGTCAACCAGACCTGTATTACTTTACTTTTTTTTTTGACTCACGAACGGTATAGATATTTTGTTGTAAAATTTGGTTCATCAATTGGACTAACCACTTCAAGCGTCACAAATACATGGCCGCCAAACCAACTGTTCGTCGGCCTAAATCGCAAACCTCGTAACTCAATCTGACCAAATTTTACAGGAGGCACAAAAAACTTGATTACCAAAAATTTTGCATGAAGACTTGCTTAGTATTTTTTTTATATAATGTTAAGTTAAATTTAGCCGTCAGATTGCTAAAACCTTTTTTTTTGTAATCACCTGAATCTGAATAATTTGGAGTTACGAGTTTTTCTTGACAATTTTAGAAAGCTAATCGGGAGTTAAGAGCTTCGCTATAAAAATCCGTATAAATAGAGGATAGTCTTTTGATCTGAAAAAGGTAATTGTGGATAAAAAAATAAAAAAAACTTGCAAATTTTCTTATAAGTATCTATCAAGAATATTCTTATAAATATCTATCAAGAATATTCTTATAAATATCTATCAAGAATACACAATCAGAAAACCGTAGAACCTTATTACACATACCTGTTATACAGCACTCGTTTTCTTCCTTAATATTTACGCAAAACTGACGCGTAGTAACAACCTAACAAGGGCTTGCATTCCGGAATTACGGAATTTCGAAATATCGGAATTTCGGACCGATTTTGCTGTTTTTACAGTTCCGGAACTGACACAGCTAATACTCGTATCAGAATTCAGAAATTGAAAAAAAAGTGTTTTTATTATATGGATAAAAATAAAATATCAACACGATTATGATAACTAGGTACAGAAAACAAAGCCACCACAAGATATATCGATAAGTAGTTTGCCACAAATTGTATTATGTTTTCGTTTCTGTAAAATAAACTGGGTTTACTAAATACTAGGTACCTACTACTAAACCACGAAAACTGGCCACGGTAAGCAACGATCCTGTAAGATTTTAAGAATCAATTGGGTTGCAATTATTTAACGTTATTTTTCATTTTTTTTGTCAGCCTCTGTAGCCTAGTTGGTAGTGACCCTGCCTACGAAGCTGGAGGTTCCGGGTTCGAATCCCGGCGAGGGCATTATTTGTGTATTTATTTATCACAAATATTTGTTCCTTGGTCATGGCTGTGTATGTATTTAAGTATCTATATGTATCTATCTATTATATATATCGTCGCTTGGTACCCACATCACAAGCCTTAATTGAGCTTACCGTGGGACTAGGTCGATTTGTGTAAGATGTCCCAAGATATTTATTTATTTAGCCCTTCGATAATTATATGTCGAAGAATCGTAACCTTTGACTAAGTCTCCACTAGGTCTAATATCAAGTAGCATTCCAAAAAAGTAAAACATTGGTATTTGTAATTAAAGTTGTTTTAACAGTGTATTCCTAACCACATTTAGAAACTATAATGTCATATAAACTTTTCTGGATATAGCCAAGTTACAGAGTTATTACCAATTGAAAAAAAAAATGTTGTTACTCAGTACGAAAGGTTTTTTTAACGGCGTTGGTGCCATTATGGAAAAGAGTCTCACTAACCTCATTAATACATTTCAAAAAGTGAGAAGTAAAACCTTTCAAAAATGAGGTTTTCGTAAAAAAAAGTTAATACTCATTTTAAGTGTTAGTTTTATAACATATACTTTTTATGTTAAAAAATAGTAAAAAATAAAAGGTGACTGACGTGCACCTGAGACCTTATTTTTAAGGTTTTCTCACACTTGCCATTTCAATTATTATCTATGAAAACAATAGCCGATATACCAGGCAACTTCTATTAATGTCCCAAGTAATCTGTCCAATTTAACGGAAATCAATAAAACACAGTGTATAATGACTACTGTTTCTGATTCGAATTACCATACCTATAAGTACTAAGTATTTGGTATAAAAACGTAACCTTAATCTATTGATGAACAATACAATGTGCCCATGAGGAAAGGGAAAAAAGGAAAGGGTTACAAATGACATATAAAGTTTACCGGATGCCGTTTATTTTAAGAGAAAATGCCTTGTATTACCGTTTTAGACCGTTACGCATTTTAGGTAACCATTTTGTCTCTGTGTTGCCTTAGTCAAGACCAACAACACAAAAGTCACACTTAATTGACAAACATCAAAAGGACAAACAATCTTTTATTTTTATTACCTAAAACATTAAAATGCATTTTTTTGCAAAGTTTCATTAATACAATAATATTACAATATACAATAATTATAATAATATAGAATACTTTTTTAAGTAGTGCAGCATTCGAAATACACAAAAAATCTTGCTTCTTTTAGCCTCAGGAATATACTGTTAAAAATTTTCTGTTTCCTCATGAGCATCTTGTATACAAATCGTATTGAAATTTTAAGTTTTCTTTAAATAATACCTAGTTTTACAAAATTTTCGTTAGTTCCGGAACTGGTTCCGGAATTCCGGAATTGAAGTATAATATCGGAAATCAGTTCCGGAACTGATAATGATCCGATATTGCAAGCCCTACTAACAACGTCATAGCAAGCTGTACTGACGGAAGTGGCGGGGAGGGAGATACGAGGTATTTCTTTTACAAAATGGCGGCCGGGAGTTGCGACGTTTTCTATTTTGCTTTTTAAACATAAACGGTTTATTTTTCGTATTTAAGAGTTTTGCCGTTAGATGCGTTCAGAATAGTACTATCTAAAAATGTCAAAACATGATTTTCATAAAATTTGGAGTTACGAGGTATGCGATTTAGGCCGACGTGTTGTTAAGATACGATACGAGCGACAAGGTCCCTAAAAAAATATTCTAGAAGATACAGTTACAGCTTTATTTAAATTTGGTCAGGTAAAATTGAGGTTCTAGGTTATTAAAAGTTACTGATATGATGTAACAACTCTTACTATAGTACAGATATTGGTCATCCTTTTTAGATTATAAAATGGTTAATTTGCAATTCAATATTATTTATGCATCTACTCATAAACGATGTGTTAGGTACAGTCATGTGCAAAAATATATACCGAATGAATCCTCTTATAAATATGTTACGTCATTCTTAATATACCTACAGACTGCACTGTACAGTGCAGAGTGCACTGCGTCATATTTATATACACCTTATTCCACTTTTGACTGTAAAATTACTACTGCTGTGAAATTACAATCTACTGTTTTCTGAGCGTAATATTTACACAGATTAGTGTAACTTGCCGTATTTAAATCTGCTACTTAAGTTTAAGCGAAGGGCAGTACCCGTTACACGTTCTCGTGGACCTTAATCATGGGCGTTTCCTTAAAAGGTCAAAAAACTTCGATGCTTATTTACGATATGCCCTTGTAAAACAATGTACTTGAACAGATTTCGTGTTATTTAAATGAGAAAACCTGGACGTGAACATGGAAAAGTTGAGTGTCCTCGAATATAGGCTTAGCATAATCTCTGTAAGTACCTAGACGGGATTACCCCTTTCTCTGATTTAAGGATATAAATCGGCTAGCTACTGCCATCCATGTATGTACGTAACATTAATACGGTACATACAATATATAGTCAAGGGCATAATGTGTTCCTATAATTATTATTCAATTTCTTTCTTACGTGTACATATAATATATTTATGCCCTTGACTATACCTGCAGTAGAAGACAGATTTAACTGAATCTCCACACTGAGTCTGTATGTCAGGGACTACTGTATACTTGCTTACATTTCATTAAATATTCGATTAATATAATGCAATGAATTACTTATATTTTTTAATGTAGGTTAAATATTATAATTAAGTGTTATTCTTAAATTAGTCAATTTCCGTTAAGCATCACCCAACGCGTTTATTTTCGTAACTATTAGGTGCGCACAAGAAAACCTTCACTGAACTACCTAATTGAGGAAAATTCATAACAGCTCTTTAACATTCAATTAATCGCAGGTCGACCGCTACGAGCCCTTCACTTAGATAAACGGTGTTATTACTACTGTCGAACTCGCAAGAGTAGAAGCGAACCAGTCGCTGATACGTCAAATTCAGTAGATGTACTTGTACATGCTATATTTTTATTATTTATTTTGTTCAGTAAGAGGATAAAAACTTAAAACTAAAATACTTAGTCCCACAAAACTGTTTGAGCAGTTTGACTGCGGGATCCGTGAGTCTCTACATTGCATTAAACACAGTGAAGTACAGAAGTAGAAGTGTCAGATTTACATAGAAAATGCAAAATTAAAGAATATAAGAAGATGGTGTCGAGATAAGGTGAAGACAGATTTATCAGCATGCGTACGCATTTTGTCTATAGAAAATGTCAGTTTAGGACCGTGTCCTGCTTTCCGCACGCGTAGGTACGCATGCTTATACGTTTCATACTAAAACGGCCAATTTCATTAGACAAAATGCATACGCATGCTGATATATGTGTCTTCACCCATAGTGTTGTAACAGGGCTTTCTTAAATCTAGTTAATCATTAGCACATAAACCAGTCTTCACTCGCCAGCCTGCATCTAAGCAACGGGAATATCAGCGCAGAAACGAAGCAAACAAGTCGAATGTGTTGGCGTGTCCGTATTCCACGCACACAGTCACGCCGGTTTGTTTTGCTGTTGAGATTCGCGCGTGGTCTTGCGCAAGAGCGAGGCCGTTGACTCGTGCGGCCGCCATCGCGAATCCAGCGGCTCCCGATGTGGCGCAACCATGTCGCCGTGACCACCCGGACGGGCTGAGCCAAAAAGCCGTATGTCATTAATGGAACTCGTATGTAGATACGACTTTTTGGCTGGACGGGAGCGTGGCCTTAGCGTGGAATGCGACCGCGACGGAGAACCTCTCGGCCCTTTAAATAAACACCGAAATGTCTGTAGGAACCTGGATTGCCATCCCATGTCTTGGGAATTAACGGAGTACGAAATGTTTTGCAGCGAAACCGATGATAAGAACACCCAAAAATTTCGAGCTTACTGACGTAAGTACGTACAAGTAGGTACCTACCCATATTAAATATAATACCCATAAAAAGATGTAGGTACACATAAAAATACATCGGGGTATAGATACCTAATACATACAAATTTATTTGCTATTGACCTAAACAGGCATTTTAGAATCAAAATTAAGTAAGTCATTAAAATTACATCAGGAACATCGTGAAATGCACGTCTTGTAATATTTTGAAGCATTTCCCTCCATAAAAGTAACACTATTCCTTGAAAAACCTAAATTGCGGCTAAATTGCTCCCGCCGCTTACAGTCGACCCAATTCGCAATTTAATAATTAACGTCGCAGCCATTGTGAGCACTTTAAAACTTATTTCCTGAACGACTTGACTGATTAATGGAAATCGTTAAAATAACAGTAAATTTCAGTAATCAAATTTTCCACATTTATATAGGAAACATTGAATGAAGTTCATAGTTTCGTAGGGACGGGTCGAAACTTATTTTGCTCACGGTACGTTGAGCAACAATTCGCAAACAGATAACGGAGTATGGCGCTCCCCTCCGTCCTCTCGCAGAATCCGGTCGAGCTTGCCTCTCACTCTCGCGCACCCGCTATGTTACACCCGTCCCTGTCCCACGCAATGACATAGATACCTACCAGTTGAGTTGCGAAACACCGCGGATTATATGTAGGTATGGCAGGTGGATTGTGGCAAACAAGTTTAAAAACTGCTTTCACATGCCTGCGGATATCCAACCATGTAGATTACCTGTGGCCAATTATGGCCATTATTAATAAGCAGATCAAACTTGAGGCGAATTTCCACATGTTTCATTTACAGGTTGTAAGATTTTGTGGAATGTTATCTAACTATAACTCATCATGATTTCAATTCAAAACAATGACTACATCGATGAATTGGTTTAAAACAAATTTTGGAATAGTGCATATGGCACCTAAATTCATTTTTAGTAAGAGCACCTAACTACGTATACGGTATATGTTACTATAATCCGTGCTATAATGAAAATAGGCGCTTGTATCTAATGCCGTTTGTCACAACGCTGTTTAACTGTGAAACAGAAAACATTTTAAAATACCTACCTACTTATAACAAAGCGGATTTATAGGGAATTCCAGGAAAAAGGGGAAAACAAACAACTCATGTCGTTGTCAATTTGAGGCGGGATTTCAGAAACATATTACCGTAATGTAGAGCTATAATATTGGTTACAAGCTTGTGGTTAGGTTGATAAATACAGCAAATCAAGTAATACAAATGAGTAGGTAATTACACTCATATCCTGTTCTACGCTCTGTCGTCTGTGTAAGGATAATATTCGGAATTTGATATGGATGATGATGACGTAACACGAGAGTGTGAGCTAAAATTTAATTATTACATAGAAATAATTGCTCCTAACTTCTGATCTATTGGACTATTATTACAAAACTGGGCTTAGACAAGTTGCTAATCGCTAGCGCTTGGTAGCGTAGGTATCGTAGTTTTCCCTCTCGGTCATATTAGTGCGACAAAGACAGTTAGCTGCCTTTCGTTTACGATTGACGATTAAGCGTTAGCAACAAGCGGGTTGTCCGCTCTTTAAAAACGATGCAGTTCTGTAGGCCTAGCTAATATTCGGCAATCGTATACGATAAGCGATAAGTCACGTAACCATAGTAATTTATGGAAATGGTCTCGTGACTTTTCGTTCGAATCTGTCATTCTCATACATTTGTTACATATCGCTTATCGTATAAGTATTGTATAATGGCATCTTGGCGGATTCTCGCAAAATTACGAAATAGCAAGCTAAATATCATAGTGAATTATTAGTCATTTCATTACCTATAGTACTTTAGAATTTTCAAAAAACATTGCTATTTATTGTATATGTATGTACCTACTTCCAGTTGAACACCTTAAGATGGTTTATATATCTTAGAATCCCCCATGGCCCCAAAAGGCGGCATGGAATGTAGTCCCGTACGCAGAGTGCATAATGGTATTAATGGTAAATCGCAGTGAACAATGATGCAAATTGCGAATAATACCGAAGAGGCGGAGTCCGCGATGTCCAATGCGACGGCTTAATACGCGCATGCGCGTTGCGCTGTACTCGACTTGCAGAAGTGATGAATATTCCACGAACCATGAGCTGTCGCCTCGTTATTAACGCGGTCTTACTTTCCATAATTTAGGTACCATAAGGGCACAAGGGGCACGTGCTGGGTCCCCATCTTCAGGGGGCCCCCGAAATATCGACAACTTTCCTCACATTTATTATCACCTTTACTTTCCTTTCGAAAAGGGCCCCAAAATCCTTGGGTGCCCTGGCGCCCCCCCATAGTTAAAGACGGCCTTAGTGGATAGACCGCTAACACGAAGTTAGCGAATATTATTTTCATAATTAATGGATTTAACCAGTTGAAAATTAAATAAAAAATGTTTATTTGGTGAAAAACAATTAACTTAATCTAATAAGTCTAATAACATGTTATTCTAATAGCACATTACACCGATTAATATTCTTAGCCATGATTACTCTGCACCCATTGGGTGCAGGCTTATTGGATGTATGTGTAGTGATCTTGGTCGTTTTGCGGTATATGACATCCAATATTTATAATTTATATTATTATAGTATTAAGTAGTGTGACTACTGGGAACAAAAATAAAAGCAAAAATCAAACTGTTTAGTAAAATAGATAATTTGATTCACAATAAATTCACATATTGTTAGTTTAAATACCTAGGTATATTTACCCCGGAGAAATAGTACAGATCGTTCAAGTGTAAGACGACCTTGGAACCTGTCAACTGTAAATGTATTCAGCAAGCAGTTGGTGCTACCTTCCGTCTTTCGCACTGGGGATACGAATTACAGCTATAGCGACTAATATTTTACAAAAAAAAAAACGTTACGTATAGCTATCGTTACGTACCCAAAGTTTGCAATTAATCTATGAAGGTTTTTGTTCGTGCCACGTGATGTACTTAGTACCTATACGAATGTGATCTTGAATTACGGCTCCGATGTAGTTGAGTATCTACGTATATAGTATACTTATTTTAATAACTATGTATTTAGCTTTATATATATATTTATATATCAGCACCTCGTAAAAGCTTTCCTTAGTTAGAGTTAGTCTGTTTGGGGTCTCAATTACCACTTTTATCTATTTTACTTCGTCATAATCCTGAAAGCCGATTGACTTTATAATCTTCCTTCTTCTTCTTCCTACTAGATCTGCTTCCATTGGGGTCGGCCTTTCTTGTCGATTAACCTTAAATACAACATTTTAAAATAATCACTACCAACAAATTAGCCATACTGACATAATACTCGTATACTAATTTATAATATATAATTCATAGAAAGGTTTGTAAGCAGGTAGAATTGTCTTTTATTTTGCAACACCATCATCTATTACAAATACAGAACTTAGAAGTAATAATCAGCAAATTAAATCAACTAAAAACCGATATCAAAATATCCCATTATCAGACCCAGACTTGGTGCCAACGAGACCATCTCGGGTCAGTCGGGGGGTTAAACCCATTCTATTGAAATAATTGTTTTTCACGATTCTCGGAGATATCGAGTAATATAGATACAAAAAAATAAAAAATCTGTCGAATTGAGAACCTCCCCATGAAGTCAAATAAGCATTAAGCTGTAGATTCCTGAAAATCTCAACTTACGCAGCTTATGACGATACTTATACACTTTCAGGCGGTTTTTATTATTTCTATTTAAATTGGTGTTACCATTACAATGCGAGGTATGCCAAGATTGGCAGTGTTGCCAGCAATGCGTGCTTCTGATTCCCATTTTGTGCGAGTGCGACACGACAGCGATAGCGATAAGATAAGCCTAATCGATATTTTCGCGCGATTCGCTCGCCCGCCGCACGAAAGGTCGCGTTGCGAAATAGCATTGGCTTTCGTACTTAACACAACATGATATCGATGGGTATATTCCATTTAAATAAATACCTAAGT